>JACDJE010000029.1:813408-893274 GCA_016647715.1 Pavo muticus | reverse complement strand
AAAAAAAAAAAAAAAAAAGACCAGTACGGGTTCCCAAATTGCATCAACCACCACTTTCTAGAGTTTCAGATGCAATCTTGTTTGCATCAGCTGAATTTAAAGTTTTGTTCACAGTGTGATCATGGATCTGTGGAAATCCTCTCTGCATTAGTCAGCCCTGGGGCAGGGTCAGCTCTACCCATGTGCTGCTTGCCAGCGTTCAGGCTCAGTGACCTCTGCAGGCAATCTGTTCCTCAGTTCAGCTATCCTTGCAGAGAAAAACTGCTCCTCATCTTGAACCTAAATCTCCCCAGAAGGAAAGATTTAGCACATTATGCTGGTTCCCTCCCCAGAGGATGTGGAAGCAATCATTCTGTTCTCCCTGCTTCTGGCAGCCTTTTACGTATTTGAAAGCTGTTAGCACGTCTCTTCTCAGCCTTTTCTTCTCTACTAAAGGAGTCCTTTTGATCTTCGCTAGTAGGTCATGCTTGCCAAACTGCCCTGGTTCTTATTTCTGTTTCCTGAATTCTGTCTTCAGCTTCATCACGTGCTCCCTGAGGCCCTTGATGTGCTGAGTGAAATGAGAAGGGCCCTCCCTGTGTCCTGCACGCTGCACGTCCTTCCAAAAACTCACCCACCTCCTCCTGTGGGGAAGAAGATCCTGATTCTGTTTCAGTACGTTTCTGCCCACTGAGAAGCATTTTGGTTTTGCTTGCCTGAGCCCCAAATGCTGAGCAATTTGAATCTGTTACAGCATCCTCCTTCTGGGTTTTTATGACAAGGTGACAGGATTATGCGTACCAAAACAACTCTGTGTAACAAATATCAGTGCTGTTTTCTTCCACGTTGGTGCTGCACGTGGAACTAAGGCAGTGCTAAGGATGGGGGCAGAGCAACTTCTACCCTGAAGAACACTGGATCAGCTTTCTCCTGATGTGGGCTTCTACTGTATTTGTTGTCTGTGCTGCTTCTGAAGCATGCACAGCTCACCATGTTTCAGTGGACAGGTCCTGCATTGGGATCTGCAGATCAGCAGTCTTACATAGCCAGGCTGCTTCAGTCTTTCTGTTTCCTGTGAAACCAACCCATTATGGAAGGAAGCTAGGACTCGTCAGGACAGCTCCTGCTCTAATAAGGTAGAGCAAAGAGCAAGCTGAGACCAAAAATTACCTGCTGTTTGGGGTTTTTCTTCTATTTTGTTATTAAAAGAAAAAGAAAAGCAACCCAAAGCAACACCTTTTGTACTGTAAGCACTTGTGCAGAGTCTGAAAACAAAAACGTTACAGCTTTCTGCGTGATGTATGCCTGTCAACAGTGGACAGCTTCCCCTACGTGACACTGAATGAACTCATCCGCAAATGCACCTGGAAGAAGAAGGGAAGGAGAGGTGCCAAACAAGCCTTAAACTTCTGATATTCAATTTATTAAAATTTAATGATAAGCCATTAATAATGAATGCCGGCTGGAAGATGGGAGAACTGCAGTATAATGGCCTCAAGATTTCTGTGTAGTCAGATTTCTCTACAGAGCTGCAAAAGAAGAGGGCAGCTTTCGAAGGGATGAAGACTTCTCTGAGGGACAGGTATTAGAAGCAGCCTGCAACAGTCTCTGCAGGCTGGGTAGATTGGTAGAAGAGTATTTTAAGTGTTTCTTTCATTGAAAGCTGAGCTGGGGGGGGGNGTGGGTAGCATGCATGTCTTCTGAGGAAAAAACGATTGTGAACGCAGAGACCTTGAGTGCAACATGGAACTGGGGTCATTTCCTCACTGACAGTGATTTCCTGTGTGAAATTAACTCTTTCTCCCCGCATCTCCCAGCTCTCATAGCACACGTGCAGAAGCACAGCCTTCTGCCTCTTTGGGTGCCAGTGCTCCCACCGTGGTGGCTGTCAGGGGAATACAGAGCCAGGACAGGATGACGTGATGCTACACCTTAAGCATAAGCAACTCACCCGTCCGTTTGCCTTGTAGTGATGATGTCTAGACCATTTCCTTTGGTGGCTGCATGAGCCAGCATTATTCAAGTGAAGATATGGCACATGTGTGACTTCACTTTCCTAGCTGCCAGGCCAGTTGTCTTATCAAAGAGACAGTGGGGTCGGTTAGACACAGCTTGTTTTTGTAAGCCCACAGCGGCTGCTGTAGTGTGCTGTGTCTGGATGTCCCCCTAGATTTTGATAGTGCAGGTTCTCTGATCCTGTGGGACCTCTCCTGTCCCACAGTGTTTATAAAGTCATTTACATTTATATAAAGTCACTTACAACCATTGGAGTAGTTTCTTGAAGGCTCCAGAGTACATTTTACTTGGCCCTGCTGACTCGGAATTCCTCTAATCTCTCTTAACTATTGTTTGAGCTGTTCTTTTCCTCATCTGGCCTGTATTTCCTGTCTCTGGTTGTTAGTATGAAATGTGTTAATAAGCATCTGGATGTCATTAACATATTTTATGAGAACAGAAGCAGAATAAATGGTAGAAACTGACGGCAGAGCCTAAGTAGAAGTAGAAGTGAATCTAATGTTCTCTTATGTTTGCGTTAGGAGCTACCTCAGAACAAGACCTCTCTGCACCTCCTTCTTGTGAAACAGTGCGGATGGGGGAGTTTCCACTCAGTAACAAGAAATGCTTCCTCAGGATAAAAGGTATATCAGAAAGAGCTTGCTGTGGTGGAAAACTGCTAGTGGTCTTGTCTGAAAAACACGCCTGTCCCAATAAGCGTTCCTGCTCAGGCTCTTAGAGCAAGGATCGGAAGGAGGCAGGAGACAAGAGTACGGATCAGTTCTCTCTCTGCTTTTCAGGGCTAGGCAAATCTACAGAGCATATCTGAGGCTCCTTTGAACAGTCACCAACAGATGAAGTAATTTGAGGCCTTGTCCATACGACAGTTGATTGAGCCAGCTGCCGTAGGTCTTTTAACAGAAGTGCTTTTTAATATGGCACTAACACCTTATTAAATCAAGCACTGAAAAGTGTCACTTTGGTTTTGACATACTACCCATAAAATATGATGTTTTCCCTTTGGTGGTGTTGTCAAGGTAAAAAAAAAAAAAAAGAATTTGTGGATTTTTAATTACTTTGATCTTGAACTGTGATGTCAATTGGAAGGAAAATGTCGTCCTGGACAAACAGGGGTGGTACAATGGCTGATCGGACATCTGGCGAGGATGCAGGTCCTGCAAATGCAAGGAGATTATTTCAGTCTTGTTTCTACCTCTAGCTTCTTGATCCCACTGCTGTGGAGGTTTCTGCTGGTAGCAAGCAGGCACCAGGAAACAACAAAAGGCAATTATTGTCCGGAATCCTGGTACTTCTTTTTTTTTTTTTTTTTTTCTTTTCTTTTTTGACGTGGGGAAAGGCTGCCATCTGCTGTAACAGCAAGTGGTTGCTGGAAATAAAACTGACCTAAATCAAATCGTAGGTCTTGTTGAAGCTGTGCAGAGCTCAGGCAAAGTACGATAATCAAAGGTAAAATGTACATTTAAAGATGCCTTGATGTTTTCCAAACAGATCGCTCTCCTAATAACAGCTATTATGTATCCCTGCAGAATCATGCCCTTAGTGCAAGAGAGTTATCCTCGTTGCCCCCACCTGCCTTGACCCATGATATTTCCAGTTGACTTTGGAGACGAGTAGAGGAGTCTTGAGGCAGCAAAGCCTGTAGCACCTCTCATGAAGCTGGTGGTGGAATACAAGCAGTATGCTGCTTCCCTAGCTGTCCTCATTTTAATCTTGTACGGCCTCCCAGTTCCTAAAATGCATAACAGCATGTGTTTCTCCTTGCGGTGGTATGTGTGATCACTAAGATAGCCACTTCTGCATTACTTGGTTAGGAATCATGTTGTTGTACCGTCTACCTGTGGACCTTGCAGCCTGGAAAAAAGCAAAGTCTAAAGACATCTACAACTCAGGGCCCTTATCTTTGTTCTTGCTAAAAAAACAAACTTCTGTGCCGAAACCTGTGGTAAAACTAAAATCAAATGTGTATCTCTGAACGTCCCTGCCTACCATTCCAGCCCTGCTTGCTTGGTACCAGCTTGCTTGCTTCTTCAAATCTGCACACTTTGGCTCACGGGTGTTCTCACAAACAAGCAGCTTTAGTTTGCTTGGGCAAAGAAAGACCGTGAGGCCAGAAAGAATTGTACCAGATAAGCAAGATAGCATGAGAACAAGTGCAACATGGACTCAGTGACCCTTGTGAGGCCCTTCCAAGTCAGAGTATTGTATGTATGATTCTTCAGGAGCATCTCAAAGAGCAGCAGTATTGAAGAAGTCTTCTGTCTATTTACACCTTATTTACACCTGTCTTATTTACACCTAGCAAAGCTGGAGGGCCCTGATAAGGCACCTTAATCCCCATGAATTCCATTTATCAGGCACGATACCACTTCTTACGCTTTGTGCACTCTGCCATGCAGTAGTGACCCAGATCATCCCCAGCTCTAAGGGAAAACGTGGGTATTGTCCTCCAGGGTGAGACCAGGCACCCATCCTGACCTGCATCTTGACTCAAGCAAGGATGCAACATGCTATAGCATAGGAGATGGGCCACCATGACCTCTCTACACAGATGCGATCCTCGGCTGCAGTAGTTAGCATTTGGCTGACGTGATAAAAATCATCTTCAAAATCACCATAGGTGGTATTTTTGAAAGCCACTGAAGTTGCCCTATAGAACTGCTGTTCCATTCTGAATCTTATTAAGCCCTTGCCTTGTTTCTTGTGGCCGTGTAGACCATGCTCCACTTATACAAGGCATGGAAATATTTTCCCTGCTATTGGCATGAAAAATTCAGCCTTAAAATCCTTTCACATCACTGAAGACAAGGAGAGCATAAACTCTGTGTCTGCTTTCTGTGCAGCATTCGTTATTTTACATATTTCTTTCACATCCCCTGCTTCCTCTAAGCAGAATTGTTCCTTGATGTGTGGTTGCTCCTATCATTGTTTAGTGTCGCTCTTTTACTGACAGGATTACCCTCTACACTCAGGGCTCCTGGGGGACCTGCCCCTCTAATTACATTTAATCATTATTTCCCTTCAAATTCCTTATGGATCCCAATGCCATGCTTGCAATGCAAGCTGAGCAGCTTTGCTGTGAAAGTTTCTGAAATCCAGCAATACCCGGGCCTTTCCAGCAAGGACCGAGGGTAGTAGAAAAAAAATTCTGGTTAAAAGTACGTGGGATTTGACTTGTTTACCTAAGAGAGTCTTTGTAGGCCTATGTCCCACGTACACATGAATAAGGATGTTTGTCATTTTATATCATGAGGGCACTGCAACACGGTGCCAGCTCTGAGTCATGTTCTCCTGAAAAGCCTACGTGGCCCTCGGCCTTCAGTGGGAAGCTGAGATAACCAAAGCGCTGCAGTCAGAAGAGTTACCAGGAAAACATACTTTATGGCTGTAAGTTGTACTCAAAAAAAGGTAGATAAACACCACATCAAATGAACTATGGTTTACTGACTCACCGTCTCCTCACCAAACTCTTCTGATTAAAAAATGGCAATTTAAATTCTGCAGAGAGCTATCAGCATGTTCAGGCTGCAAACACGAGAGTTCACAAGAATGCTCTGTGCCCCACAGCACTTTGCTGTGGTTTAAAGGTACCTTCCTCAAAGCCACTAGAAATCACCCATGAATATCCTACAGTCTGGGAGAAAGAGAGACCTTGGGCTGGGCTGCTTCCTCCTCCCCAGCTGTAAGTAGATACAAAATTCTTTCCATTGCAACTGAAGACTGTTTATTAAAGGTCACGAGACGTGGGGCTTAAAGATCAGCTGAGGGTATGGCTTTCCCCTATGTCTCTAGCACAATTAATCATTGTGGATTTAAATGCACTTCTTCAGTGTAAGAGAAACAAAGACCAGAGGTTTTCAGCCAGATCGCTACTTCCTGAGCAAGTGTCAGTTAATGGTAGGTCCAGCTCTGCATGAAGGCCACTTCACGTTAAGTGAGTGATACAAAATTTTTTTTAATGGTTGCTCTGGGTGATCAGCTAGGGTGAAGATGCTTCAGGGTCTGAGGTCTGAAGCATACCAAGTGAGCACTGCAGCCTTGGCTCTAGCTGGCACAGCATGGCAGCGAGTGTCTCAGTGCACGACTCATACAGTTGCGGGCTTACAAAATGGTATCCACGCCACAGCACTGGCCTTTAGCCTCAGGCTGACCTATGGAGCTGGAGAGGGAAAACTGGTTTACCACTGAAGCTGTGGGAAGGGCTTTCCCTTCACAAACAGCAGCTGTAGTGAATAACCACCCACAGCTGCTCCTCTACTGGGAATTCCCTTTCTTTTTGCCTTTTCCTCCATTTGCATCTCCTCCCATCCATTTCTTGTATGTATTCCTGGGCCCACACAGCTTGAGACGTTTGTTGGAGGCAACAGTAGGTAACCCAAACCAGACCCACACAGAGCACAGGACTAAAACACAGCCTCCATCCCTCCCACAGGCTCTTGGACTTTCAGCTAAGTGTGGTTGCCAGCCCACTCACCTCTTGGACTGTCTGAATTGTCTCAGATCTGAAAAATGCTGTGGCGCAGGTCTTACAGTGCTGTGCATAGCTTTTGACCCAGAGCCTTAGTGGTACTCATAAGCTCCTTGGGCCTGCTTACCAATAGACCTCAGTCTCACGGTGCTGTCAAGACCAAAAGTAAAATGACCCCTGAAAAACGTGTGGAATATTTTTGATTGCTAAGAATGGGTAGACCTGAGCAGTGCCATTCCCCTGCCCTAGATTCGCAACCCATTTCAAAGACGTTACTGATTTTATTGGCTTCATCCAAATGAGTACATTCTGCAGACTCTATGTTTCTTCCATACGGATCTATATGCAGTGATCGGTTTTACATTACATTCATGATCTCACATTTTATTGCAGTGTGTCCCTGCAGTCTGAACACAGCTGTCGCTGTTAGAAACAAAGAGATTTCTGCCAGGTAGTGGAAAAGAGGCTATGAAAATATGGTGAGTGAAGTTTACAGGTTGCTAGAGGGAAATTCCTGTTGGCTTTGTAATAAGCATTTAATATTTAACATGTTTTTTTTTTTTTTACTACTTTTGCTATTGCAGCTCCCAGAAAGCCTGTTTGAGCTCTGCTGAGATGTTATTAATAGCAGTACCTCAGGAAGCCAAGAATGGTATTTTAAAGTGTGAGAAGGTACACCTTTATTTTCTGAAGCATGTCTACGAAAGGTATCATGGATGTAAAGAGGATGAACCAGTGGTGCTGATGCCATGAGAAGCTGAAGCCAACAATTATGATGTAAGAGTAACATTGAATTAACCATTTTTGTAGTGCCACATTTTCTGCTTCTTAATGTCACAGAACAAAAAAACCCAAAAACAGTTACCCTGGTGCTCTTGCAGGGTAGACAGAAAATGAGATTTAATTGCACTTTCACACACCGAGCTGTTTCAGCAGCTTTTCCCAGACTGTCATCCACATGAGTGGCAATCAGTGGGCCAGGCTGAGTAGCCAACACTTCAGTCTCTGTGTGGGAGCACACTGAGCTGTGCTTTCAATAAGCTTTGCAATGAGAGATTTGGTACTGTGTGAGTAGTGAGCCACAAAGACATTGTAAAATCTGGCAGGAATATTCTGATGCAAAAAAGACTGTGATCCAGAACACAGGTTTCACTCTTCAGTTGTTTTGGCTTTAGGGTTTTAACCTGGATGAACAGAAGCAACAACAGTAAAAACACCTAAATGTCCACCTTCAGTGCTGGGCATGAAATTATTGCTTCTTAACAGCTCTGGAATGTTTTACTCGTTGGAAAAGAGCTGTATTGCTACTGTAAATAAAAAGGAGTTGAAGGTGCACCTTCTGCCCTCAATAAAATGCGATGTTGCACAATCAGAGCTGCAAGACACGCTGGCTGGAACTGATTATCACAAGGAAAGGTCCAGGACTGATGAATAGAATGCTCACACGTACTGTGGCTGAGATGTTTATTTGGCTTTGTAGTATCAGGCCGCTGAGGCTTTCCAGATAGGGAAGTAAGAGGGAAGTAACTGCAAGGTAAGCATCTTAAGATCTTTCTTTGTGCTCCAGGATGTAACAGTTTGAATCCTGGGGACTCATGGATGCTTCCAGATGTACGGTGGCCCAAGAAAGTGAAATCAGGAAGTGAAAGCAAGAAAACTGCAGCCACAAATTTCCATTGCCCTTCAGAAATCCTCCCACCTACAACTCTCAAGCAATCCTTTCTGCAGTGTCTGCAGAGCTAACAGTTGACATGAGCTCCACAAACCAACAAGAACGTACAGTGTGCTGGGTGGAATAGCAGGTCCCAGAAATAGCGGTGCCCTACTTGGGAAACCTGACCAGGAGATTCCATGTCCTAAATCCAAAAGCTGTGACTCTGCCTCACACTTACACCCATGCTAATGTTAAGACAGAAGAGTAGTCCCTTTGGAAACTACAGCCTAAGTGTGTAAATGCACAGGTGTGAATACCTGTGTCACTTTGTTGCTGAAGACAAAAGTACTAGCAAAACACAGCTCTGAACTGACAAAGACATGTGCAGTCTGTCCTGTGAACACAATATCCACACACCTGAAACTGCAGCCTCTACTGTGGGGTGTACAATGGCTTGCTTGCTGCTGGATCTGTGCTTTAAATGCACTGAATCAAGTTATTCTTTGGGATAAGTCTTTCACAGCCCATGGTAGCGGTGCTAGTGCAATTTGTTTGGCCTGATACAGCTTTTTGCCGTGTTGCAGAAGATGTGAGACAAGAAAAAGGAAATGGGATAGTGCATGCATAACACGCAGACTCTTCAAGACAACTAGTAAAAGGCAGAGTAATAATGTCCTGTGTGGACAGCAGTATCTCCACAATTCTCTTCCTGCTATTTATTTATGTAGAATGTGTGCATGTATCAATTTCTCTTTCCTGCATCTACAACTAATTTCTCTTGCAAAAAAGCCTGGTCTGCTGCACTCGCAACCGGTATGAGGTTGTTACAGTTGTCAGCAGTTCTCCGTTGCCTTACTACATATGACAAGTGAGAAGCTGAAGACAGGAGCCTGCTGCCCTTTAAAGGAGTACCCTGAGCAGAAGGGCAAACACTAATCAGGACAGGTACGATGCTCCCAGAGAAGCAATCCAAGAATCCTTGCAGCTCTCGGATGCTTGATCCTGGTGGCTGCCACTTGGAACTCCCTGCTCTGGAGTCTGCAAAACACATTGTACACAACAGAGGCCTGTCAGCGTTCACCACTGAGGAGTGAAAAAACATCTTAAAGGCAGCTGTGGTGACGTGGTTGAGTGAGCTGGGCTGCTGGGGCCGAGCTGCCAAATTCTTTTCATGCGGTTATCCTGCAGTCACACCAGCCAGAACAAACAGTGCTTGGTGTCAGCAGCGGGGCAGGCGCGGTGCGTACAGGGTGTGAACTTCCACTGACACGTTTACGTAGCCATCAGCCCACGGTGACACGTCCACCTGCCTCTTTGCTCCTTAATGCCAATGGAGTTACTGCCATTAATTAACCAGAGCCTCTAGTGGCCCTGCATTGTGGTATCTTCTGAATGTTAGACACCATGTTAGTGTTTCACTGGGACGTGATGTGCCCTGTGTTTTGTAGAATATCCCGAATTCAGCACCAGCTGAACGTTAAACACTGTTTGCGAGGGCAGTGTCTGAACCAACTCCGGCAGCTCGGGGCCATGCCCGTTGCCCCAGGGGGGCCGTTCCAGCACCACGCAGGGCGAAGAACCTTTCTTTAATCGCCAGTCTGACTCCCCGACACGACTTTGGCGGCACGCTGCGGAATTAGCGTCCAAAATGCAAGTCTGACGACATGCCGAGCCGCGGGGCCGCCCGCAAGCAGGGCGGCAGCAGCTGCGTGCCCACAGCCCAGCATGGCGCCGCGGGACCCCGCAAATGGCGGCCCGGCCAACGGCAACGGCCGCAGGGACACCCCCGGGGCCACCCCCGGCCGGGGGCAGCCCCTTCCGCCGTCCGCGGCTCCTCCTCCGGGCGGCGAGGAGGGAGAGGCGGCGCCTGGGCTCCTCCCGCCGTCGTACCGCCGTGCCTCCGTGCCGCCGCCCGGGCCGCTTCCTGCGCCGGGGAGCGACGTGTCGGCGCGGCGGTGCGCGCTAGGCCGCAGGTAGGCAGCAGGGAGCCCCGGCCGGCCGCCCGGCGCCAGACTGCCCGCACAGCTGCCGCCTGAGGCAGAGGGGTCCGCCGACCCCGCTCGGCAGCGGCCGGGAAAGTTGAACGCCCCCCGGAGCCCTTTGTCTGGGCGGCCCCAGCTCTGGCTAGGCGGGCGGGCGCTGGCGGAGCGCGGGGCCTGGGCGGGGGTGGGGTATAAGAGTGCGGGGGAGCCGCGCGGATCCCTTTCTCTCTAAATATCTATTTTGTATTTCCATGGCAACCGCGGAGAGGGAATGGGGCATCTCTGGGGGGTTTGTGCCCCGCGGGGACGTGCCAGGCTCTAACGGGGGCTTCTCCCCTCAGGTCCTCGGCTGCCGCGCAGCCACAGCACCAGACGGTTCTCGTATGATGCAACCGGCAGAGATATGACGACGGCCTTCTTCAGGTGCTCCGGGAGTGTTTTCACCAAGGTATGGCACGCGGAGCTGCTGTGGGTGAGCGGTGCTCGCACAAGGCTGGGACATCTGCGGGCAGTCCTGTGGGTTTGCTCAGGAATGGCTGCACACGTCCCCATGTGCAGGCTGGGGGACGGGGATGAGGAGCGCCGTTCTTGTTTGCTTCTTCCCAAACACCGTTCAGAACTGTGATCTCAGTCACCCGCTGCTCTGTTGTGGCGCTGAGGGATGTGACGCAGCAGCAGGGCTCAGTAGGTCAGGTGGATGCTTGGACCTGGTGATCCTGAAGGTCTTTTCAAACCTGAGTGGCTCTGCGATTCTGTGATAAAATTGAGGAGAAACAAAGGTTTCCCTACCTCAGCAGTAGTAAGTCCTGTTGAGAGGAGCATAGCTTGATGTGTCTGTCAAATATTGACCACCTGTACTTTCAACCAAGCGTTAACGTTCCCTGTGATGTCCAGTTCTGACCTTACTTGTTGATTCTCCTTTTTCCTTATATTCTATAAATGTTTTGGATTTCTGTTACAGAACATTGAGTAGTCTCAAACTTGTAAAGTACTGCAAAATATCTATCTGAGAGATTTGCATGCGTGCTTTTGAGAGTTTTAAGACACAGGTGGTGTGATGACTTTACTGTCTTCCCTATATCCTGTCTGGGGGAGTCCTTCACAAGAAGGTGACCTATGAAATGAGGATCCTGAAGTGTAACCATGATTGCCCTGTGCATCCACAGCTGCTTTGTATCCCTATGAAGCCGTTTTCTTACTAAACACTCTGACTGCAGTACGTTAATTGTTGTAGTGGCTGCAGTAATCCTCCAGTCTGAGAGCCTGTGTGACAGTTTCCCAAATTGTAGTTTATACAAAAGCTATAGTTGCTCCATTGAAATCCTCTGGAAGTAAGACAGTGCTTCTTTTGGGTAGGAAAACAATGCCTAAGATGAAGTAAGAGACAGGAGGTCTGCAGCTCTCTAAGCAAAAGCCACTTTGCGTTGTGTGGGCAGCCTCTCCAGTGAGGCCTGCAGTCTGTGTGCTGGGAGGGAGCTCGGCCTTTCCCATCCTGTTCCCCAGTAACATCTGGGGACATCTCTCCCGGGTGTCTTTAGGTCTTCAGCACCCATTTTCTCTGTGGTAGAAGTCTGGTGCATATGTAGAGAAATTTTATCTTGCTGTTGGCAGCATGAACTTCATGGGAAGAGAAAGGGATGTGTGTTTCCAGGGTTGAACAGAAACATTTCCCTGAGAAGTCTCAGAGGAGCCATAGAGAGGGTAGGTTGAGAATGCAGCCTGCAGACTTGCTCTTTGTCTGAGTGGGAAGAAGTTGGGAAATGGCATCATGTAGGTATCGTTTCTTTTGGGGCCGCAGCTTGGTGTGAAAGCCACTTCTGCTTTCCCTTCTCACACTTCTGGGGAAATGAGGAACTGTGTGTCTCTTCAGGAGAAGATTGAAGGGCAACAAACACCCTATGTTCCAGGGCTTGAATTCTTCCCTGTTGGGAGGCTCAGTTTTGCTTTTGGTTTCTGTGTCTTTTCTTCTTTTTTTTTTTTTTAGTTCATTTTTACAGTTTTTATTATTTTATTTAAGCTTCATTTTGTTAATTCCTCCTGCTGTTGTTTTTTGAATAAAGCATAGAGAAATAAGCAGAACATCCATTCATGTTCATCCTATCTTTCTGGGGCTACGTATGATTACGTCCAAATACTCACAGTGCATCTTAGATTCTGTGTCTTCAGCTCTTTGCATCAGCCTTACCTAGGTGTTAGGTTTTAAAATAATCTGAGGATTCTCTTCAAAAGGGAAAGAATCCTTAATATATCTCCCTCTTACTCAAAAATGTTGAACCCATTTTCTGACCAGGTATTCCAAAATACTCATCTTTGGATAGAGAAAGTGCTAGGGTATTTTGAAGCTGATCTTAGAGCACAAAAAGGAACACAAACTCATCCCTCAACTCACAGCATAAGTGGCCATGGAATAGTTACTGGAGTAGCTTATCAGGTGCTTTGCAGCACTGTAGGAAGTGCCCATTGGTATTATACGATTCCTGTAAACAGCAAAGTAAGACTTGGCTTTTAATTTTTGCTATTCTACTTGTAGCATTACCAGATTTTTTTGTCTCTGTAGAAATATTTGTCTTTTAAGTGGAAGCTCTGAGGAATGAAAAGGAGGCGATGAGGTGATCCTTTTCATTTTGATCTGTCGGGCCGCTCTTAACACTTATGAGAACTATAAACAAACACGGTGGCACTTCCTGATGCTCCCCAAGGCAAAATTTCAGAGGTCTTGTTTGCCACACGCTTGCCCTGCAGAGTGGCTTCCTGCCTCCCGCAGGCCGGCTGACATCCTGTATCAAGCTTGCTTAATAAGGCTTACTCCCAACTCTGATGCCTGCTTTTGGATAATCCTTGTTCTCAACTGTTTTGCGTAGCTGTTAAATATTCTTGATTGGCTATTGCATAGCTGCTTGTGGTTGTTTAGGGCTTTGATACGGCTTTGGAAAGATGTGATTCTCATGAAAAATCACATTTCTAGAACATTAGTTTCAGGTTAATGAATTGAACCTAACCCTGCTGCAGATAGCAAGGGGAAAGCCTGTGCTGGGAAGCTTGCTGCTGACACAAATCACCACGACTTTCTGTCAGACTCCTTTGGGGAAGTCAGAACCTTAGTGTTACGGTTTTGGCTTGGTGCATTTCTGCCTCTCCTCAAAATGTCACCACTCCACAGCCTCTGCCTTTGAGAGGCTTCTAGCTGGAGTGCCTGCTGGGGCTCCTTGATCTGCATCCAGCTGTACGTACCTCTGCGGAGCTGGATGAGATGCTCTTCTCTCACGGCTTTCCAGGAGGCGGTGCGCACTGTAATGCTGATGCCTGAAGAAAAGAGTACAAAGAGATTTCACTCCCTTCTTTTGTGGTAGGGTGGGCAAATAACCACGAGGCCTTTTCTTGTCTGACATACATTTTTTTACTGCTTTCTTAATTTTTTCCTCAATGATTCTGCTGCTCCTGGCATTGAAGAACTTGACGCATACTGACCTAAATAGCTGTAGGAAAGTCTGTTCCTCCAGTGCAGAAGCTGCCTTCTGACTTCAAATTAGTGTTCTTCCTTGGGAAACTAGGTTTCCAGATGAGAAGAAATGCATTTGGTACGTTGGATATAGCACAGATGTTCCATTTAATTTGTTTCATTTAGTACCTGGAGAACTGTGAAATAACAGCTTTCAAGATGGTTTGTCTATAGGGAGATACCTCTCTCTCAAACTTTGACAAAATGTGTACACTTGTGTATTATTCTGAATAATTAGTGAGTGCATGCACTCAAACACCCATAGACTATTCAGTGACAGGGGCTTTTGGGGATGACTTTTATCAGTATTTCAGCTGAGAGGGCAAAAGAAACCGGTACCAAGTATCACAGTGAAAATCAGGTGCTGTTTTGCCCTGGCCTTGTAGTCCACCCACGGTGCTTTCCCAAAGTCAGATTCCTTTTTTCTTGCCCATTTCCCCACTTGAGGGAAGCTCTGTGAGATGGCATCCTGCTCTTGCTTTTATACAGTCCTGGTACATGGGATGCTGAGAAAGTAACGTGGCGTGGCTCAGCTTAGCACAGCCCAGGGAGATGCAGAACATGCTGGATTGTGACAGCACATCTGGGCACAAGTGAAGCTGACAGCTGATACGTGGCTTCCTTGTCAGGCTGTGTTCATTCCCATGAAGCTAATCTGGATGGTCACCACTTGTGCAGGGAAGGTGTACCTTCAGTCCAGGATGATGAGATTAGGGATACCATTAGAAGATGTGTGGAATGCGCTGAGGTACACATGTGTGTTTGACTAGAAATATATGCCTATTTATTGGACTTCAGGAAGGCCGGGCTGACACAGGCTCCTCTCCAAGTTGCATAAGGAGGTGAGCTGTTGGAAGGCACACCAAATGTGGATGATTTGGCATGGGGTCATGTCACAGCTCGCCTCCCACTCCAACCTTGCCACCTCCCTGACAATCTACTGCTTGCTTTAAAAGCCCAGAATGTAAATAGGTATTCAGAAAGAGCTTGAATTAGTAGAACAGTTTCCACTGCCTTACCCTTATTCTCTGAAGCTGCTTAAACCTTCTAGCTGAAAGCTAACTCTCTTGGCTCCCTCGCTGAAAGAGATGTCTGTCTTGAGGTACAGGGGCAAGCGTGGAAATCTCAGTCCAAGGAATTAGCTGGTTGAAAGAAATAGCTTGCATTAGTCCAGGCTGCTACACACTGTCTTACAAAGGTGGTTTGTACTTAACTCCTACGATGGCTTTCTTGTTACAAGGTTAAGTCCTGCTGATTTAACAAAGAGCTGTATAAAAATGGAGTGGGAAACCTAGAGACTTCTGGGGACAGAGTAAATAAACTGACTGGACCAATAAGAGACACGTTGCTGGGTCACAGAAACAGTCCCTGCTGCTTTCTTCCCTTTCAGTTATATTTCAGGTATCGTTTTCCTTAGGCAGCATGTCCAGTATTTATGACTTCTGGAAATGAAATGTTTTGCTTTAACATGAATTGTGAGCAGCTTCTGATGGTTTTCCATTCCAAAGAGTGTTAGTTAGCCAGAGCAGCACTTGAAATGTTTTGATTCCACTCTGTAGTTGCCAGACAAAGCGATGGAAGGCAGCAGTGGCTGTAATGTGGCATTCATTCTCAATGAGAAGCTCCTCAGCTCACCTCTGGGAGCAGAGCATACAGGTCAGAGGTACCTGGTGGTGGTAGCTGAGTGTCTCTCATCTTGAGCGATGTGGAGCGCTTAAAGGAGAGCGTGCTCGGTGTTGTGTGGTTAGCTTGAAGCCTGAGTAAGAACTCAAGCACCCCTGGGTGCTTCTTGTCTCCTCTCAGTTGTTACTGTTTTTGTGGCCAAAACAGTTTGGAGAGCAGGTTCTCTGAATCGGGTGGGTGTCTGGAGTTAATAAGTTCCTGGGTGCACCGTGTAGCACCAGCTGACTAATCAAAACTGCCAGCTAAAGTTGAAGCTGCTGTCAGTAGGTTAGATTTATTTTCATTTGGGAGGTGGTGTGTAGACAAAGGAGACATTATTACCTCCTTCCCCTTCCTTGCAGAAATTGTGCTGGTTTCATACATTCTAATTTGTGTTGTTAGTACGTGTTGCAGCTTTACAAACCCTAGTGTGTGCATGTGAAGATTCCTAGTAGAAACAATTAACCCACAAAAGCCTGAAGTAACAAATAGAAAATAGCTCGATAGTACTGATGGAAAGCTGCCAGAAAATGAGGAGACCTGGGAACGAGGCTAACCATGGATAGGTGAGGTTTAGTTTGTGCCTCCTGTAACATAGTGTGTGTACTGGATGCTTCAAGTCTTACCACATCAAAAACAGCATGAGTAGCCCTTAGAATATGGAGAGGCAGTTTTTGAGGAACTTCATGCAAATATTAATAGTTCTAAAAAAAACCCCACCAACCAACAGGTGCACAAGAGCTGCAGCCATCCTGTGCAATTACTTCTGAGTAACACTCAGAAGTCGTGTTGTTTGTTGTGCTCTTCTTCTAACTGCTGAGAGCTCTGTGGTGAAACTGAAGTCATGGAGGAGTCATCACAGAACTCCTTTGAGCTGATGTGGTTAAGGTACTGCTGACTGCTCAGGTCTCCTGCTTTGCTGACTGTACGACAGCCAAGCATTGGTCGTACGTTTATCATCACAGGTGTTTTATTCCACGCTGCACGGCTGTGTTCAGGCAGTAAGGATGGGTAGTTGGTGTAATTTCATGCCATCCTTTAAGGGATTTAATGCAATGAGCACAGAATAGGTTTAATGTCTTGGAGGTGCATAGCAGATGTAGCTGTAATCCTGTGAGGATTTCCATTGTTACCCCAGTATCTGATCCCCTAGGTTTTTTATTGTGTTAGTTTAACATGCGTTGCTATACAAAACGTGAGTAAATTATGGTGATTACTGGAGAGAGCAGAGTTAATCTAACCCAGTTTTAATCATATATCACTTAAATATTGATGTCATTGTTACCCAGACACACGTTCCTATTGCTGCACATACGCTGTTCTAAGCAGGAGGCTCAGAGGGCTCCCACTGCATAATTCCTGCCGCACAGCTTTATGAGGTAGCTGTAGTTAGCTGCAGTGCACCTGCATGGGAGGCTGGGAGAGTTCAGAACCAAACCGCTGCAGAAGACCTGTGTTAAGGTTGAATGTCACTGGTTCTGGTTACTTAAATCAGCAGATTTGTCTCTCACCGCATTGTTTAAAACGCTGATTCAGGTGGCTGGTTATAAATCTGTTTGTCTATGAAGTCTTTAGCCGGATAGCACAAAGAAAGATGTGCTGGTGAGCAAGTGAAACTGTTTTTCACTTGTCTGATGGTTAAGGGGCTGGGGCGTGGGGCAGGGTGTGTGCCTTCACCTAGGCTTCATTTCCCTTTGTAATTTGGATCTAATGCTGGTAACTGTGTTCAGTTGTCTTTTCTCCCTCTCTTTGAAGCAATGCCTCCTGCTGTAAGGACTGCAGTTTGAGGGATGCCTGGCTTTAGCAGGACAGAGAGGTTTATTTCTGTGCGAAGGCGGCTGTTCACAAAGGTTAATTATCCATAAGGCCCTGACTTATGAGCCTACCAGAATAGCTGCTAACTATGAATAATTTAGTGCAGCATCGTATTGCTTGCCACTTAAGAAGGCCTCTCTGTCTGCGAATCTTTATATCTTGTTGAAAGCCACTCAATAGCATGAAGGTTACTGCTTGCATTGGCATTTTATTGTTCTGTTTTCGCTCTGTTTTAAGAGTTTGTCAGTGTGTAAAGGCAGTGTGAATGTTCTAGGGTGATGAGCAATAAAAATACCCATACCAGAGTAGTTTGCATCTGAAAACTTGAAGTACCGAACTTGTCTTCAGTGTTACACTGACCTTTGTGTTTACTTTAAATCTTGCCCTTGCATAATGCAGTTAGCATTGTGGCCGTGGTGTTTTATGTGCTTCAGACAAGTCACAGCTTAGGATATTCTTTGGAGCAATACTTTGTTACAGAGAAAGGATAGAAACTTAATTAAAGACTTGAGAGCAAGAGTGCAGGTCTTCAGTGCTTCCTACGAATGGCTTTAGCTGCTCATGTGTCTGGCTAGAGCAGACCTTGAGTCGTGTCACAGAGCCTCTTCTGGGGAGAAAATCTGCCAATGCAGGACTTCGAAGCAGCTCTGATGTAGTTGGCAGCCCTCCCTGCAGGGGAGCTGGAACTTGATCCTCGAGGTCCCTTCAACCTAAGCCATTCCGTGATTAGGGAAGAGCTTCACAAACAAAGAATATGGGTTGAGAATGTCAAGGGAAGAGCATAAGAACGCACACCTCTAACATAAGTAGTAACGAGTTCTCTTTGGGACGTTTTGGAGAGAGACTGATGCTGTAAGTTGTCTAAGGAAGGTGTGGCAGATTACTACACCCAGGCTTCCCTTTGTGCTCCCATTCTCTATCTCAATTAGTAAGTTCAGTACTGACTACGTGGGAAACAACCACCACTCCCCTGAGGAGGAGGAGGTAGGTTTCCTGCTCCTCTGCACACTTATAGAAAGGGTTCTGCTGAGCTGTTTTCACCTTTTCAGCAGTCACTTATGGCACACAGGAGCATGTTTACCGTGTTGGCAGCAGAAGGGAGCATGGCACGTGTCTTTCTGCCGTAAGTGTAGGTGGCTGGACGCATGACCAGCACTCCTGCTGCAGTGCTTGTTGCTTTGTGCTCCTGCTCATCGGGTGCTCTCCTAGTGCTGTGTGTGTCTTAGCTCAACCTTAGAACTGTTTTGCAGGATGCTTCCAGCCTAGTTTAGAAATAGGAATTATTTTTTTTTCCAAAAGAGATTTGCTGCAGCGTAAGCGATGCTGTTAGAAGTTGGTAGTTAAATGCCAAGATCTTGCAAGATGTGTTTCTTTCCCTTGAGAGGGGAGGTTTTGGATCATTGCCTCCAAGCTGTGCGTGATGGGGAGGTTTTGGTGAGCTCGCACACCTGCAGTAGTTCTGCAGTTGGGTACTGAGTCAGCATGGAGCAGCTGCAGGACGGCGGGTGCAGGCAGCAGCTCTGTGCCCACGTACAGGGCTGGGCTGTTTACCCAAGCTCCCTGCTATCTCCCAGGGAGTTGTACCCTGAGCGTGTGTGCTGGAGCTGCGGTACTGGCGACGGGAAGGCCAAAGTGCCTGAAAGATTTCTGCTACTGTTGTTAACGTCCACATTTATTGAACTAACCTTCATTCCTGAGGGCAGGGGAGGAAACGGGCTGTGAAGTTGCATTCTGCCTTCTGGTTTTGTCTTTAAAGTGGTTTTCTATGTAACTTCATTGAAGCCTGGATGTTTATTGTTTCTTATTTAGCTTTTATCAAGTGGTGATTTTATGCAATGGCATCAAGCCACAGTTCTTCACCAGTGCCTCAGCCAAACAGCAGCGATGCTTTCTTTAAAAAGGAAAAGGATGTTGCAAAACGCTTCCAGCCCGTGCAGTCACTGCCTGATGTGTGTCCCAAGGAGCCTACAGGTAACGTTGGCAGGCAAAGAGAGTGAAAATGCAATTGAATTTATGAACTCAGAAATCCCTTTTCAATTCTTCGGTCAAATTTTCTTCTGTTCTGGGTTTAGCATAATAAGCCCTGGTCTTATTTCAAAGTATGCCGTAATTCTGCTTTATACCACCCAGCTCCCTTTAGAGCAATGGGAGAGCCTTCCCACTCGCAGCTTCTTAGATCTCCACATCATATGTAGGATCTTTTGTGGGTGATCATATACTGTACCACATGCAAGGAGAAGGTATATTCTGTGAGAGCCTGCAGCAGACCTACCCAGCGTGCTTGGAGCCCGGCTGCTTTACTTCTGTGGAGCACACAGCCCTCTTGCAGTGGGAAGCAAAAGACCGAGACCTGTCTCTGCCTCTGTATAAGTCTCTAGCACTGTCATAACACCAGCCAAAGTTATAGCTGCTGTGTTATACCACGCTAGGATGGGATCTTAAGAATTGCTGAATATAATTCTAATGAATTTCAACTATTTCTGATCAAGTAATCAGTTGAAGATTATAAAAAACTGTTTAAGTGGTTGGATTTCTGTCTGTTTGGTGTAACTTAATAGTGTTGGGCTAAAGGTGGCAATTGTGGGTTCGTTACTGTGTTCAAAACTTGTATTGATTAATGTGATGGAGAAATATCTCAGTGCTGGGAGAAACGGAGACGTAACGTGTCTTTTGTGTAGGTAATTCTGATCCATTATGTAATTGTTAAAACACGGTTTGCTTAAGAGCCACATTTTAACAAGAACTATAACTTTCAGTTTCTCAGCTTAACAAACTGTCTTGTCTTTTTGCTGCAGGCGATCCCAGTAGTTTATGTGACAGCCCGTCTCTAGTTGCGGATCAGCACAGATGGACTATTTATCATTCCAAAGTCAATCTCCCAGCAGCACTAAATGATCCTAGGTTAGCAAAAAGGGAATCTGATTTCTTTACAAAAACATGGGGAGTGGACTTTGTGGACACTGAAGTCACGCCTTCATTCTACCTCCCACAGATCACCAAGGAACATTTTGCATTATACCAACAGGAAATCGCTCCGGTAAGAACCCAGAATTAGATGCATGTAGTACTGGGAAGAGATGTGAGAACCTCCTCCTAATTAGAGGTTGTCCCTGTTAGTAGTGCATCATGCAGTTAGCCGATGATTAATTTGTTCTCCAGTGCTTGTTGACTCTCCGTCAGGTGTTTCTTGTTTTATAATCTCATTATTAGTGAGAATATCAGTGTGAGAAATGTCTAAATTCCCTCTTGACAATCCCATATTTTTTCTTTTGTGTTTTTGAGTACTGTGCTCTGTACCAGGGCTTACAGTTATATCAGTTCTTTCTGATTATTAATCCTTTTTCTGTCGGGGTTCTTTCGTGTGTGAGCTTTACAGCGCAACGTTTTCAGACCTTTGGATGAAATCTAAAACATAACCACGTGCTGCAAGAATTAGAGAGATTTTTGAAGAGTCTCCAATTTAAAAATTCATCCACGAACCTCTTACACTAGATCTATTATCTTGATGATTTCTTTTGGAACAGGAAATTTTAAGCTACATTTAAGGATGCCAGGGCCAGTAGGAGACTTCTAAAAACTCTTAAATTAAAATACAGGTGTCAGTAAGTATGTAGTAACATTCTTCTTCTTTTTTCCTGAGCTGAAAGAACATACAGAAGTCTCCCTGTTTTCTGCTTCCTTGGTTTGTAGCTTTTTTGTAATTTTCTGCTGTTAGAGAGTGAGTTACAGGAGGTGTTAGCTGTGTAAATCGCAGTTGAGGCATGTGAAGGAGAATTGTCTTTAATGCCATTTGTTCACACATTCAACATTTAAAATATTTAAGAGCTTGTCTGTTAAAATGAACATGTAATGAATGCAGAGACTGCAAAGCAGAGAAGGTTTTGGAAAGAGGGGACTGAAGCATGATGTAGCTTCTAGCAGAGATCCAGCTAACACTGCTGGTCTTCAGAAGTATAATTTCTAATTGCTGTGGTCACCAGTGTTGATTGTACCTGTAGATAAAATGTGAAGCTCAGCATGACAAACCAAGATATTTCGTTTCAGCTAGGTGAACTAGCAGTGAAAAAGCACTTATTGTGTCTTAGTGTGATGTCTTCTGGATCAGACAGCAAATGAATATTGTCATTACACTGATCTATTATTCTGTCTCCTTACATGGAGAGGCTGTTGAGGCTTTTCAGTAATTTCTGTGTTCGTTTTCTCTTGAGCTGTAGAGATACTGAAGAAACAACATAACGTACCACAGGTTGAACTTTTTGGTCCTTTCACCACAGACATCACCTGAGTTTTATTTAAGAGGGGAAAAAATACATTGCAGAGCTTTCAGAATTATGTAGCGCAGTGCACTGTATTTCCATGAAAATGTTCTGTTTCAGGGAAGAAGTATCTTTAACTTCTTAGAGTAATTCTTTTAATGCATTTTCTCTTTTACAGAGAGAGAAAGTTCATGAAAGATGCAAGAATATTTGTCCTTCTAAAGATACCTTCGACAGGACTCTATTACACACCTATGGTACAGTCAGAGCCTTCCTTTAATCATTAAAAATTCATTTCTTTCATGAATTCTATAGCACACTGGTTATCTCCTTCACTCATAGGCCTCATGTGCAAAAATAGCTGCTGGTGATTGCTTTGTAACAATAATTGAAAGCCCAGGCATAATTGACCAGGCGCATTCATGACGGCTGCTGATATTTGATAGGTCAAAATGCTTGTGAGACCTGCTCATAATTTTTTCCTTGGCAGGTCATTAAGTCCTTGGTAGTGTTTTCTTTGACTTTCTTTAGTTTAAGATAAGCTGAAACTATTGCATCAAATTTCTTTGTAAAGAAGAGCTGCAGCAACGGGCCATCCCAGCTTTTCTGCCTTGAGGATCCCAGGGTGGCTGAGGTGGGAAGTCATGTCTGAAGATGCTCCGGTTCAAACCCCCTGCTCAAGCAGGGTCACCTAAGGCAGCTGCCCTGTGCTCTGTCCAGCCTGGTTTTAATTATCTCTACAGATGGAGGCTACACAACCACTCTGGGCAGTCTTTTTCAGTGTTTGGCCACCCTCAGAGTAAAAGATGAAACGTTTCTTGTCTCAGTTTGTACTTTTTGCCTCTTGTCCTATCACTGGGCATCAAGAAGAGTCTGACTTCTTCTTTACGGCTGTCCATCAGATAGTTATAAACGTTAGTAAGAGCTTTTCCAGGCTAAGCAGTTTGAGCTCTCTGAGCCTCTCCTTTTGTAGAATACACCCCGGTCCCTTGTTCAACTTTGTGCAGTGAGTCCAGTGACAGGCCAGTATGTTCATATCTTTCTTCTACTGGGCAGCCCAGAACTGGCCGTGGTATTCCAGATGTTGTCTCACCAGTGCTGCTTAGAGGGAGGATTGCTTTCCCTCGACCTGCAGGCAGTTCTTCCTAACGGAGCCCAGTATGCTTGGCCACAAGGGTGCACTGCTGGCTCACGGTCAGTTTGTTGGCCACCAGGAGCTGAAGGACCTCCTCTGCAGAGGTGTTTCTCTGATTGCTTTTAGCAAAGACTACCTGGAGTGCTTTTTGGTGTCTGCAGTTGTAGCAAAGTGGAATTTCTAAACTTCTCAGAAATAGTTCATCTAATAAGAAACCGGCCAAAGGAAGGAGAGAAGCGAAGGGAAACAAAATGTAACCTGTAGCAAGCTTGTAATATTTAATTTCTTCTAAATTATTTTCTGAAAAATGTTAACATGTTAACATAAAAGGTTTATCTGTCAATCAGTGTTTGATCAGGCTCATCTGTATCAATTATTGATGGGTAATGCAGCAAAAAGCATGCAGTAACACATTTCCTCTGGTTAAGTCGCTCTTCCAATCAGCTTTCTTCCTCCTTTTCCATGCGTAAAGAAGCCCTTCTGCAGCGTCTTTCTGGGCTTGTTATTTTGAAGCAGCTGTCCCTGACTGAGTCTGTTTGTGGCACATACTGCAAAAGAGAATTTCCTTCTTCAGGCTTAGCTTAATCCGTTTTGAAAGAGTTTTTTGTTTTGAGAAAGAAAATGACTGTGTCACCTAAGTAACTGGAAGCTCCTTGTTTGTGTAGATGGGCAGTTCCCCACAGAAGCATCATTAGGTAATCTGAAGCTCTGGATGTTCTAGTTTCTTTTTTTGGCATTGCCTGTTTTCCCCTAACTCCAGCCCACAAGACCATGCCTTTCACTTCTGTAAGAGTTGGTCTGTATTTCAATACCTGTAAGGTGACAAAGAGGTGAGAGAAATGTGGGAGATAATGCTGATGTAGTGTTTGCCATGCTTCTCAAAGACGGGTAGCCTCTGGCTTATTGCTTTAAATTCTTCACTTTTCACAGCAGTGTACCTGTTCTTCCAGCTCAGCTTGCTCATCCTGTGCAAGTGTCAGTGGAGCTTCTCTCAGAGAGAAGGCTGCTTCTGTGCTATGCACTCGGTGTGCTTGGGGCTTTGTCCTGAGTTCTCATTCATCCTTCTGGCCAGCTGTGTGCATCCACACTCCTAGTGCTGTGCACAAATCATTGTATGGGCAGCTTTGATTTGGATTACCAAAATTGGGGTAATGTTAGAGGACCTTTTATTGGCCCTTTGCACCTGATTGAACACTGTGTGATGGAATGTGAGGTCCTAAGTAGACTGCTTTGTACTACTAATGTTTTCACTGCCAAAGCAGCCAAGTAGGAGCATCTCTGAACACTCTAAACACAAGACCTAAACTGCAAAGGACAGCAGAATGCTTGAAATAGTCATAATAATTCTGGTTAGAAGGGGCACTGGTGCAAATGCTGTCTTAAGGCAACTTCAGCTGAGCGGGCAGACCAGGCTCAGGGCTTTACTCAGTCAGGTCTTTAAAACTTTCAGGAATGGAGAGCGTGCAGTGCCTCTGGACAGCCTGCCTGACTGTCCTCCTGCTGAAAAATGTTTGCACATTCAGTCAGAGCCTGTAGTGTTTCAATTTCTGACCCTGTCTCCTGTCTACTCGCTGTGAGGAGCGTGGCACTTTTGTTCTGAAAAATTCCTTGTAGTATTTAATAGTGTTCAAGGAATTGTTTTCAGTTCTTTGCTCATGAGTGACTACTTGTGTTTTGCTTGATTTTAGATAAATCCAGGACAGATCTGGAACAAGTACCTAAGGTATGGTTTCTCTGAACTCTTAAGCTTTTGTAAGAATTTCTCATACAGAGCCTTGAATACTTGAATGTGCTCTCTTGTACGTGGAAGACTTGTCCAAGTTAATTGAAGTGAGAGGATCTCTAGCGCTTAGAATTTACCAAAATTAAGAACAATCTGTTTGTTTTTTTTATTGTCTTTGTTTTGTTTCCTGTGATCTTAGAATACAAATGCCATTTTTAAAAATCTTTAATAGTTCAAACTTTAGAGCTAGGCAGAATTAGCCATCCTGCCTTTCAGGAGGAAAGGGAAACCGAAGTGCTTGGCAGAAGTTTGGTACTGCATAGTGTGTACAAATTAGCAGTAGATTTCACTCCTTGAATCCTCAAGTAAAGCATCTCTGTGTTGGTTATGAATGCAGCTGAACAGCAATCACTGCAGTGTTTGAAGTCCCATAAGCAAAAATGAGTGTAGTGGGATGCTATAGCCTGTGTTGAATGTGTTAAAATTACACTTCATAAAAGAGAAAGGGATAGTGCTGTCCAGCTGGGTGTCCCAGCTCTGTGGTAGTTTTGTCAAGTTAAAATAGCACAACCAAGCCTTTCAGTGACCAGTACATTTGTTGTACTATGCTGAAGGAGATGGGCTTCAGGCTCTGTTCATTCCCAACCAAGACTTGGTGCACATGAGCAGCTGGCTGCATCTTCAGTCTGCTAGAAGTTAAGGCCCCAGGAATGAATATATCAGCAGTAAGATGCCTCTGCTATTGAGGAGTATCTGCACTGCTCATTTAAGGATACACGTGCAATTTAGTGTTACCTATGCTTTCATGCTCAGGATGTTTAGGTCATCTTTGGTGCTTGATAACACAGGTCGTTTTGGAGCTCCCTTCAGATTCTAGGAAGATGATGCTTTGTCTGATCATGCAAGCTTTTAAAGTATGATGTAAATCAGTTATAAAGTCTAGAACTAAATTGTCTGAGTTGATGAAAGAAAATTTGACTTTTGAAAAATGAACAAATAAGATCACTGTTAGTTTTGTGAACCAGGATGTCTGTTAAACTGGCAAGGAGCACGTACGGATAAGAGAGATGCATTTATTTCTTCTGTTTCTCTGTTTCAGATTTTTATGAAACCAGATTTTGCCTTGGAAGATTCCTTAACGTTTAATGCCGTTTTACCGTGGTCTCATTTTAGTACTGCTGGTGGAAAAGGAAATCGTGATGCAGCTTCCTCCAAGTTACTTCAAGAAAAGGTAAGAATCTGGTATGACGTGTCGTTATTCACCCTAGCTGTCACTTCAGAGAAACTATTAGCAGTCCAGTCCGCTGCTGCTGTCCTGTGCTAGTTGTTGAGATGTTAGTGTTGTGGACTTTTGTAACTTAAGTTTTATCATAGAATCTCAGAATGGCTTGGGTTGAAAAGGACCACAGTGACCATCTAGGCTCAACCCCCCTGCTGTGTGCAGGGTTGCCAACCACCAGACCAGGCTGCCCAGAGCCACATCCAGCCTGGCCTTGAATGCTTCCAGTCATTGTGGAGCATGTGGGGCATCCACAGCCTCCTTGGGCAACCTGTTCCAGTGCGTCACCACCCTCAGCGTGAAAAACTTCCTCCTAATATCTAACCTAAAGCTCCCCTGTCTCAGTTTAAAACCATTCCCCCTTGTCCTGTCTCTATCCATCCTTGTAAGCAGTCATACCCCCTCCTGTTTATATGCTCCCTTCAAATATTGGAATGTTACAGATTATTAATAAACAATACAGGAGGCATCTTACTTGAGGTGAGCTCTTTTCCCTTCTAAATAAATGTATCTATAAAAACTTGGGGAAAAAAATCTGCATATAGCATATTAATTGGCTCTTTGCTAAAACTTACTAAGCAGGTATGTGTTGAGAGCTTCAGAGACATGGAGCTGTTGAGGAAGAAGAGCAATTCCATGAGAAGGCAACAACAGAGGCTTTAGAATACACGCTAAGACTACTGCTTTCTTGCATCTCAAAAGAACTTCAGGTTCAAGGTTTCTGTGTTAAAAGAAATCCAAAATCCAGATCTTTTATATGTCAGGAGCTTTCTCTTACCTTTTGTTATCGAGTCGTCTGTACTGATCCATTTTTGCATTTCACAAAGGACTTGGGTGTGTTGGAGAGCAGGAAAGCAGAGCTGCTTCACTCGGAAGCATAAGTCCCGTCTTACGCTTTTTTGACATTAGGGTTATGTAGTCAGAGTAGAAAATAATTAAATAGCTATAGGAAATCAACATAATTTTGGGTTCTTGTGTAACTTTAATTTTCCTTCCTGTTTAATTTACTAAAGCTTCTGGGAGTTAGCATTAAAAAAAAAAAAAAGATTTAAAAAAGAAAAACAAAAGAAAGGTGCCTTAGGAAAGAAATAACACAAAATCCTATGGAAGATGTTTGCAAATCTCAAAGAAACCTCCCCAGTCCCTTAAAATCATTTTTTATAGTCCTCAGGCTTCTGTCAGTGACCTCATCACTGCCGGCCTGAGCTATCAATAAGGGATAATAATCAGAGGGGCGGATCAGACTGGGAAGTTTTCTAGAGATATCCCTGACCTGGGCCCCAGGGAGGCAGCACACCTCCCTACGGGTAGGGTCAGGCCGACATATTGGGCCCTCTGTTCCCCTCAGAAGGGAGTCACCTATGTCTATCACCCTCCTTTCTTTTCTGAAGGAGGCCTCACCTCAGACAAGCTCACCTCAGACAAGCTTGGAGGCAGTCCTCCCACCTCCTCCTCACTCACCTCTCCCTCCAGTTTCAGGTCTTCAAACCTATTACATAGAGGCACCTGGGTAACCTAGGTAGGTTGGGATGGGGGTTGCCTGCATCGCCGAGCTGGGACCTGCTGCCATTCCTCCTCTCCTCTCAAGTTGGCTCTCTTTGCTCAACTATGGCAAGGGAGAGGGTCCACTACTGTTTGGAGGGCGCAATCTCTGTGTCTTTCTTGCAGAGAGTCACTCCACCAATTGATGTCCCGCTCACACTCGCTGATGGTCCTTAATCTCTCTACCTCCTCCCTAAGCTCCACCACCAAGCTGAGCAGCTCGTTTACCTGCTCGGACCTCATGCAGCAGGCTCAGACACTCCCTGCAGCCAGAGACCTGAACCACCACATTTCTGGGCAGGCCCTCTGTCTGGGTCGCCACAGTCTTCTTGGGGCAAGCCCGCTGTCTGGCAGAGACCATGTTTGAACCGGTGGTCTCAGGGTCTGTCAGTAGGGGAGCTGGTCTTCTGAGCAAAGACAAAAGCACTCACGTGTCCTGCCACAAGACCCACCTCCCACACCTGCTGCTGCAGTATTGTATGGGCAGTGTGGGCTGTGCTCACACTCTGACTTTCCTCCCTGTTGTCAGTGGACAGTAATACCCTTTTCTCACCTAGCACGTTATGTGCCCTCCCGAGGTCTGCTTTTAGCCTCACAGCAAATGGTCAAGGTCAAGCTCAAGAGATTAAGAGTGGGCAGTGCCAGCTCCACCCCTGTTGGCTCAGCAGCCCACTCACTAGCTGCCAGCCCCCTGGCACAAGCACAGTGCTTTTACTGGCTTCAAAAAAGTCCTAAAAGGAGCTTTTTGGTCGGCCTTTTTGCTTTAGATCCCTTACCCAGTGCAGTCTTACCTGCCCTGAAGCTGGTCTCCGCAGCAGCGTGAATGGGCCCACACCTTTTGTTTTTGCTTTTTAAAGGCTCTGGACTGCCTCAAGTTTGCTCACGTCAGTCAGATAGGTAGATAGTTATCCTGCTGCACTAATTTTCACTTTAGATCCCAGTGCTATTTTTCAACAGGTTTTGGAAAAACCTGCTATAAAAACATGTACTTAGGCTATTACTGCTTATCTACTTGAACAATTTCCCTCTGAAAATTTAGTCTGTCTTACCTCATTCTATTTCTTGCCCTCCATTGGGACTGTAAGCTCTTTGAGGCAGGTGCTGTCATTTTATTCTGTTTGTTCTACAACACTTGGCATAGTGAAGGGGCCTGGGGCATCTGGTTGCAAAAATCATTTATATAAATTATCATAATGACCCTTTCCCTCATCCTTGTGTCACAGCCTGTCGCAGCTTCTCCTATGGGCTAAGTGTGTCACAGCTGATTGGTGGAGGATGTTTTTGCTTTAAATATATTACAAAAAAGTTGAGTTTGCACGCTGCATAAATCCCCACTGTTTAAAGTATGCAGGATGAAAATAACTGTGTAACTGACTTTCTTTTTTTCCATCTCTGGATAGGCTTTTTGGAATTGAGCATGAGGTTTGAGTGCTTGGCACCTCTTAGAAACCAGGTCATTTGAGTATTAGCATTCAGATGAGCATTCTAATACCTCAGTCCTTTGAGTCTGCATATTCAGCATGAGCCAGAACACAGAGCTTTTACAGCTGAGATAATCAGGCCAACCCAGTGGTCTGGTAGCATAATGAATTTGCGTTTGTTCAACATGAAGGTTTTGAATCTCAGGTTCCAAACATGTAGGCCTGTTCTGTCTCTGGGAATCCCATAGTGCCAGCGCACATGAGGTAACTTTAATAGCGGCTTAAACTGGTTGGCAAAAAGCAACTGCAGCCAGAGATCTCCTGAGGATTTTTCTGCAAAGATGATGCTACAACCTATTATCTGAACAGAGCCATTCCAAAGTAATTCCATCAAGCACAGTCATGCTGCACCTTTATCAACTCAAATGACTCTCAGTACATAGCATATTTGCACACGTATGCTTTTCTTACTTGCACGCTAGTACTGTGAGCCATCTCGAGGTTAATGGCTGTGTTGTAATGGTGCCAGCATGCAGCCCATGCAGTACAAAAGCTTGGGTATTTTAAAACTATTTGCCTTGTTGTTTTCAAGCAGGGTAGGCATCAGGTCAGCCTTCCCAAAGTGGTTTTGAGCTTATTTAGAAAGAAGTGAACAAGCTATACTGGATGGTTATTTTCTTGCTACTCTGACAAATGGTTTAATGGAATACTATAGCATTTTTGATTGCTAGCAAAATTTTCATGATGCAATAAAACATCTTAGCAGTACTCTCAACGCATAATTTTGCATGGTGATGAACATGTCGTGCCATAACGATGCCTTTTGATTTCCCCTTCCATCCTCTTTCCAGCTGAGCCATTATCTGGACATTGTGGAAGTCAATATTGCTCATCAGATTTCTCTGCGCTCCGAAGCATTTTTTCATGCAATGACCTCTCAGCATGAGTTACAGGACTACCTCAGGAAAACCTCCCAGGCTGTAAAGTTACTTAGAGAGAAAATCTCCAAAATTGATAAAGTAATGTGTGAAGGCTCTCTTCGTGTTTTAAGACTGTCACTCACCAGTAATAACTGTATAAAAGCATACAATAAACTGAAGTTAATGGCTACCGTACACCAAACGCAGCCCACAGTACAATTGCTACTGTCTACTTCTGAGTTTGTTGGAGCTTTGGACTTGATAGCAACAACGCAGGAGGTGTTGCAGCAGGAACTTCAAGGCATTCACAGTTTCCGGTAGGTTACCATCTAGGATTTGACTAAAATGTGAGCAGAGCTAGAAAGTGTTGTGTGTGTTCTGCTGGCTGAAGGGGGAAGATATACCCATGTTTCCTTATTCTTACAGGACACAGTATAAAATATGAGTATAGCATAATTAGCATGACTAATGCATGTGCTAGCTACATTTTATTTTGGTACATTTTTAGTATTGAAATGCATTATACTCCTTTCTTGTCTCCATGTGGTTTAGGAGTGCAAGGGTGAGCACCCAAGCAGGGACAGAACCTTCATCTTGCAGGGTTTGTAGCTCACAGCTGAGAGATGGTTTCCAAGCTGTGATCTGCAGTCCTGATGCACACAGCACCCCAGCTCTTATGTCACAGCTCCTTTCCTCAACCCTGTCTTGACTGACAGACCTTGGCACATGCTGGTAGGAATGTTCAAGTACCGTGTGCTGAGTAGGTCCTAGCCTCCAGCCTGCCCTTGTGCTGGAAGGAGCTTTGCAAGCTCCTAGTGCAAAGCTATCAAACCCCATGGCTCAAAAAGTGGTCAGATGACAACTTTTTAGACAGGACATGTTCAGCAGTGTCTGCTCTTGGGAAAAGCTGTATTTACAGTGGCCAGAGGGTGCTCCCTCTTGCTTCATCCTGCTGAGATATCCAATTCTGTGAGCTGCTAGAGCTGGGATGGGAAGAAGCAGTGAAAAGCTGATGCCTGAGCTTCTGTTGCTATAGCTTCTTCTCCTGTGTTTGGATACTTAGAGCTCCACGTGGGAGATAGTGCTGCACTGGGCAGGGTCACCTGTGATGTGCAGGAGTAGCAGTACATCAGAATCCTTTCAGCAGATGCAAAGTTAGCAACCATGACTCCTGTGTATGTTGCAAAAGTGTCACATGCAAAGCAACCACTGTGGTGTTGGCAGAAGTATGTTAAATAGGCTCTAAGACTTGTATTGGTGAGCTGGGGAGCTGTCTGCTTAGCTGAGTTGCTGTTTCGTTTGGTTTTGAGGTCGCATGGTTCCTGCAGCCCAGTGGTTTCCAGTTTTGTAATAAAAACATGGGTAACAACCGTACCATGGACGTTCTGTGCTGACCTGCACCTCTTGTAGCGGTCGTTCTGGCTGGTTCAGAAAAATAACCAAATTTTAGGTCGAAGAGAACTCAGAAAAAAAATCTTAGGAAAACCAAAACAAAACTATTTTTTAAAGGCTAATGAATCCAGTTGAGTCATGTTTGTACTTACATTGCTGATACTGAGTGTACTTCTGCTAACTTGTAACCTCGATCAGAATTCGTTTTGTTTTGCAATTGAGTAACCTGAGTTATGTGCAGTGTCAGCAGAGAGTATACTTGGTGCTCCAAGGCTATGCTGTTGTTTTGAAATCATAGTCGGGTGTGGAATGTATTTGCAGGCCCGTAAAGAGGGATTTCTGTGAGCAGTGCCTATTGGTTGGTTTGGTAGAGGTTAAAAAAAAATAAAATTCAGAAAGTAGTGATGTGGGTGGGAAATGTCCCCTCTGCCTTGGCTGGTAGCTATTCAGAAAGGTAAGTAACTTTACTTCTCACCCCCACCCGAGATGCAGTGCTGTTATCTAACAGCCCCAGCACGGTTGCTCCCAAGTCTTACGGTGGCCTCTGTGTATTGCACGGCTAGAGAAATAATGTGTAATGAAAAGGTGGAGATCTTTAAACTGAGTCATGTTGCTAAAGCAGTTCCCTACGATAGGTTGCACAGGTAGGCATGCAGCCAGTCTTCAGTATTTCCAGAGAAGGAGACTCCACAACCTCTCTGGGCAGCCTGTTCCAGTGCTCCATCACCCTTACCATAAGGAAGTTCTTTCACATGTTTGTACAGAACTACTTATGTTCAAGTTTTATGTCATTGCTCCTTGTCCTATCTCTGCACACCACTGAGAAGGGCCTGGCCTCATCCATTTGCCTCCCTCCTCCCTTTAGGTATGTATAAGCATTAATCAGATCCCCTCTCAGTCTTCTTTTTCCCAAGGCTGAACAGCCCCAGGTCTCTCAGCCTTTCTTCATACAGGAGATGCTCCAAGCCCTTTATCATCTTTGTGGCCTCTGCTGCACTCCTTCTAGGAGATCCCTGTCTTTTTTGAGCTGAGGAGCCCAGAAGTGGATGCAGTACTCCAGATGTGGCCTCAGGGCAGGGGGGGGGGGGGGGAGAATCACCTCCCTCGCCCTGCTGACCGCGCTCTTTAACGCACCCCAGGATACCATTGCCTTCTTGGCCGCTAGGGCACACTGCTGGCTCATGGCCAGCCTGTTGTCCTCAAATTGTTTTCCAGCTGTAACTGTCCAACTCTTGTTGAATGTTTCCATACCTCTGAGGTTTTGCCATTAGGTTTTAATGGCATTAATCACAGTTACACAAACATTTTACCAAAGAGCGTCTTCGTGCTTTCCTAAAAGCCAGCAGTAAAGTAACATCGGTGAGCAATGCAGCTTCAACCTGCCTCTTTAAAGTCAGGAATTCCCTGCATTGTAGCTGGGTTTATCTAAAACACTGCAGCTTCTCTTCATTCTCACTGGAAAAGATGCCTATTTTAAGCAGCCTGGTTTCTACAGATACTTAGTGACTGTAGCTGTCAGTGGAACCTGGAAAGCCACGAGTGTTTGGCACCTGTGAGGTTCCCACTTTGAATTTTACTGCAAGGCTCTCTAGCTGCTCACTTGGACATTTCTGATGTGAGGAGCTGCCTTGTGGCTTTGTATGCAAACAGTCTGCAGAATGCGGTTTAAAATCGATAATATAGGGGGAAAATATTAATTCAGAGTGGTATAAAAGTGGCAGATTTGAAAACTCATCTGTGTTCTCTGACAGCCATTCTGTCATGTAAAGCTAGCCCTGTATCTCGGCCACATGGAGTAAATCTCCTGTGACTGTATCAGAAGTTTGAATACTTGAAATGGAAGAACCTGATGCACTAGGTACAGACAAGCATGGAATATTCTTGGTTCTGCTTCACTTCATTGGGAAGAGAGGGTACTCAGCACCTTCCAAAGAAGTCTTGCTTCCATTTTTAGCCTTCCATTAATATTCAGGTATGTTTTTACTGCAGGGTGATGTTGCCTCTGAAAAGTGCTTGGTTACAGCTGCTCTAAGGACCAAAAGACTCGCGCCTCCCATTAAGCTAGCATTGATTGCATGGAAATTACCTGCTGCGTGGTTATTTTCTTCAGCTGTGAACTAATGATTCATTTTCAGGTTGATTATTTAGCTTACATCTCAATGGCTGTTTTCCTTAGGCACCTTGGCTCACAGCTCTGTGAACTGGAAAAGCTGATAGATAAAATGATGATTGCGGAGTTTTCAACTTACGCTCGCAATGATTTAAATAGACCCCTAGAAGATGATTGCCAAATTCTAGAAGAGGTATGTCTCTTATTGAAATAAACTGCCTGATGAGTGTGTCTGCATCTGCAACATCCTTAATTAGCACCAACTAATTGATTCAGTAGCAACATGGTGATTTTATGTAATTTCTCATCTAAATCCCCCCCCACACCTTTCTGTACTCGGTCTAATTAAATAATCATAACTAACCACATGAAAACATGATCCAGTTCTACTTTATTTTTTAAAAATGATTGCTTCTCTTTTAAATGTATAGTAAGTTTTAGTTTGGGCACTTGATGAACCTCGACACATGACTGGCAAAGAACATGGACCCTTATAGTTGCGTGGCCATAAAAATTCACTTTTGTGGTGAGGGTTGTGCGGGCTGTTCTTATTCTGTCTCCCAGTGCACTTATGGGTGCTTATATCAGGCCTATGATTCCCTGAATGCATGCTTCATCCTATGAACTGCGTAGTCCTGTATAATGGATGTGTTCTGTGACATACGGTGAATGGCAGTCGTGTTGAAATACTCCCATTTCTGCCCTACCGTTTCTTCCCACCCCCATGCAGCAGTGTGTCACTTCTCGCTTGTGCTGGTGCAGTTGTCTTCAGTGTCATTCTTGCTCTGGGCAAGGAAATGTTAAGCTTAGGAAATATGTATGTTTGTAAGCACAATTGGATGAGCACAACTGAGGAATGAAAGAGGCTGGGAGGAAGGAGCTCCTTTAGCTGGTATTACCACAGGAAGCTCAGTACTGTTCAGTCATGGCATTAGTCTCGAGGCACTGGACTGATGTAAATTCTGTCCTCCATGTGTTTGATTCATGAACTCTATCTTATTGCTGCACGGTTTCTTGTTCTCCCCTTGATATTTTTAGTGTATTTCTTTTTCTTGACAGGAGAGACTTGTATCACTAGTGTTTGGACTTTTAAAGCAAAGAAAGCTAAATTTTTATGAAATATATGGAGATGAAATGATTATTACTGCAAAGAACATAATAAAACAGGTAAGCCCAAAGTTTCTGACTTATCTGACAAGGTTGCCTCAACCTCTTAAAAATGTTTGTTTGTTGAAGTGGGTAAGAACTGCTCTGAAGTTTTTTGCTGGCTGATGGTCTCATGTTTAGGGAGCCTGCAAGCACTAAGGGCTTCCTGGAGCACAGAGGTCTGTTTGCAGAGAAGACTTTCTGCACGGAATAGGCAGCCCAAATATGGCAGAATATCACGGCTTTCTCTGTGTGATTACCACTGTTCTGAATCCACTGACTTTAGCTTAATTTGTTTTATCTCTTAGCACACAGCTTTCCCAAATGGTATAGTTTGTCATAAGCCCCAAAAACAAGGGCCTGCCCCTTCTGTGCACAGCTGTTCTGGGCCTGGACCTAAAAGCACAAGGTGCATGAATGAGTAAGACCAGGATTAAACTGTTCATCTGCTCGTCAGTCTCCATTGTTTTTTCACTTGCCTATATCAAAAGTCACAAGGAGACTTTTTTTCCTTTGAGTTCTGCTTAGTTGGGTAGCAGACAAGTAGCACTCTGTTTTCCTGCTCGTTTTCAGTCATAAAGTGTTTTTCCCAGTCTTCTAGAAATGTCATGATTTCTCAGGTGATACCTTTGCTCAGTAATAGACCCAAGTTTAATCAATTTCATCATAGAATCACAGAGTGGCCTGGGTTGAAAAGGACCGCAAAGGTCATCTAGTTCCAACCCCCCTGCTATGTGCAGGGTCGCCAACCAGCAGACCAGGCTGCCCAGAGCCACATCCAGCCTGGCCTTGAATGCCTTCAGGGATGGGGCATCCACAGCCTCCTTGGGCAACCTGTTCCAGTGCGTCACCACCCTCTGTGTGAAAAACTTCCTCCTAATATCCAACCTAAAGCTCCCCTGTCTCAGTTTAAAACCATTCCCCCTTGTCCTATCACTATCAACCCATGTAAATAGTTGTTCGCTCTCCCGTTCATACACTCCTTTCAAGTACTGGAAGGGATTTCCAATTTCCAGTGTAACTTCCTGTTAAATAAGGAAAATGGACAGGATCAGAGTCCTGTTATCACAGAATCATTGGGGTTGGAAGGGACGTCTGGAGATCCTCTAGTCTGAATGTACAAAGATATTTTTCCTTAACAGAAGAAGCCATTTCCCTCCCGTGTCCCAAATGTATTTGCTGTTAAAGTGCATTGCTGGCCTGTTTTGGTCAGTACTTCAGTAGCTCCTTGTTGCCAGACAGTTGGAAGAGCAGAGGTTTGTAAGCACTGAGCACTCTGCTTAGTTCAAGAACAAAGTGTGTTTTTAAGAAGCTTCTGTGCTGAGCACCATTATTCAAAATGCAAGTAAAATCCATGTAGCTTGAGATGGCTGCCAGCAGTCAGTCACCACTCAGGCTCTGTTCACTTGAAGGCAAGATGAGTCCTTGTGCTGCTGACTCCTTTCATCAGATTATTGACTGATGCTTGGAGGAAAAGCCCTGCTGCGGTCTAAATGGAGTCGATCTTTACTGTGGGCTTAACAGACAGTAATGGGAAAAGAGATGGGTAAACAAATCACTGTAAGACAAAAGATGCATTTGGAGCAAAAATCTATTATTCTGGAGACCTGAAGAAGCTGGGCAGTTCCGTATGCACTGGCTGAAAGTGGTACCTCAAAGAGTCCTTTGAGGAAAGGCTGCAGCGTAGCAGTAAGCATGGAGAAATCTAGGAACAGAGGCCCTTGGTATTTTGCAACCAGCTGTCCAGGGGGGTTGTCTTCATTTTGTTTGGTTTTATTCCTCAGAGAAAAAAAGTTATTAAATGATACGAATATGCCTTTGCTTTGTTCTTCTTTTTCCTTATTTAATATGAGGATTACTGTGCATGCTATGAAACACGGCAGCAGTTAGAAAGAAGCTAAGATCTTTTTCTGTTGTTGTTTTTCCCCTTTAAATTTGACAGTGTGTGGTTAATACGGTATCGCAGATAGAAGAAATAGATACAGAAGTGGTTGTTAAGTAAGTATACAGCTAGTTGTGTTGTTTTTCTTTAATGGTGGGTGGGGGATAGGAGACGGATGCTTTTAGCACAGATAAATTAACCATTCTAATTTTATACCGATTTCCATATGATCAAGGATTCTCCTTTTGTTTCACCTTAAGCCTCTGCTCCTGTCCACTTTGAAAAATTCCAGATGTTCCTCTTCTCATTCAGTCTCTAATGTTAGAAATCGTTCCCTTCAATTTAACTTACTTTTGAAATAAACATTAAAATTCTCTCTGAACCTCCCTGCATGCAGCCTGAACAACTGTGTCTAGGCATACACTTCTTAACTATGTGAAGGTGTTCCCTGTTTGTGTTAAAATGTGTTGGTAGTTTCAGTACATTGCATGTGAATGAGAAAGGAGCTACCTGGGCAGAGATCAGACAATGCCAGCACTTAAGAATTGGCCAGCAGGAGGAACCTCAGGAAGCCCAGTGGAGGCAAATGCCATGTCCTGCAGCCTGGCGGAGGCATCCCCTTGCAAGATGAGAGGCAGAGGCCAGCTGACTTGGAGCAGCTTTGTATGGGGTTCTGATGGGGGAAAGGTTGGCCATGGACCGTGGCGTGTCCTTGCAGCTGCAGCCTGGGCTGTGTTAGCATAGCTAGCAAGTCGAGGAAGATAATCTTTCCCCTCTGTTTTGAGGCTGCATCTAGTTGCTGTGCTCAGCTTCAGACTCCGCAGTGCAAGAAAGGCATTGAGATTTAGTGACTGAAAGAGCTGGGCAACCCTGGGGAGTAGAGAGCTCAGAGGTGAGGTGCCTGCAGCTGCACCATGGGTGAGGTACGGCAGAGGTGGAGACAGAGCCGGGCTCTTTGTGGAGGTGTGCACAGGAAGGGCGAGGGGCAGCAGGCACAAGAGGAAGCAGAGGTTGGACGTGGGATCTTTAGAGGTCCCAGCTCCGGAGGACCCCACCAGCCTCTGTTTTCCTGCAGCTCCATGACTTATTTGGATCAGCACAGGGCTACCCTGAGAGACAGTAAAGCCATAGCAGTTGAAAATGCAAAGTGAGCAGCAGAATCTGCATGGTGTTCATGCTGAGACTGAGAGACTGGGCACAGCATCACTTTTAAACGTTGAAGATTTGTTTGTTCACCATTCTCCAGTGTTCACCATTCTGCAGTTGCATCCTAACTCTTTGTTACAGGGTTTAACTTCTGTTCAGTCAATGAATTTTCTGCCCCCTGCTACAAAGAGCTGACTTTCACTTTAATAAAAGTGATCTCATTGCTATGCAGCAAAATGAACTTAATGACAGCTGCTGTAATACTTGCAAAGTATTTTTGTTTTTTCTTGTTATCTCATTTTTTGTAAGAATGTTATTAACTCCCCATCTCCTCCTTCATGGTAACACACACTTATCTCCGGGAAAAGAGCATTATGCCCTAGCAAAGCTGAAGTGAGGCTTTTGTTTTTCTAGCAGGATCTATCTTTCTGTGCCTCCTTCTCCATTCCACTTGCATACACTGTGTTAATTGTGACAGTTTTTCAGGTGGTGTCTGTTGTCTTGCTAGATAAGTCTACACAATTTTCCTTACAGTTACAATTCCATTTAGAGCTTGCTTTTGTTCTTGATATGCCAGTAGTCAGCGTGGTTAGTAAATATTTGCTGTTTACCAAATACTGCTCTTTTTTTTAGGCTTGCAGACCAGATAAGAATGATGAATTTTCCTCAGTGGTTTGATTTATTGAAGGATATTTTTTCTAAGTTTACTATCTTCCTCAAGAGAATAAAGGTAAGGCATTAACTTGCCAAGATTTTCACGTAGCTGGTTCAGACACGAGATAGAATGAAGTCACTTTCCATTTGAAGTTTTTAAGTGTTCCTTTTGATTATAGAATTCAAACTTGATTGAAAGAGGGATATGTGAATATCACCATCCAGGGTAAAAATGATTAGTGCTAACAAAGAGAGCACTGGGAAGGAGATAATACCTCTTGTAGCCTGATTGCATCCATTTCAGGCTGCTGGGGATTAGGACAGGACTTTTGTATGTGTTAGATTGCTCCAAATGAGGTTTCTTTCACTGTTCTCGGAAACATCTGATATAGGTTACCATCAAAGACGGATGGGTCTGCCTTTGAATACTAATTGCACAATAGGAAATAAAGCCAGGATTTAGTTAGATTTTTGTGGGTAAAAGAAGATCTTTTCCCAGTGCAAGTGTATGGTACAGGGTTTTGGGTCTTTCTGTGTAATAAAAGTTATATTTGATTCTAGGCAACGTTAAATACTATCCGTAGCGTGGTTCTCTTGGTTCTAGACAAGAACCAAAGAACCAGAGACCTGGAGGACACCTTGCAAAAGAACTCTGTGAAAGACAGTCCCGTGGACACAGAAGTGGCTTACCTGACTCACGAAGGCATGTTCATAAGCGATGCGTTCGGCGAGGGGGACCTCCCACTTGTAGCAGCTGACACTACCTCTCAGAGAAACACTTCTCCCAACAGCGAGCCCTGTAGCAGTGATTCAGTCTCTGAACCAGAGTGCACTACCGACTCTTCATCCAGCAAAGAGCCAACGTCGTCTGTAACCCCAGGAGGAGTGGAGATGATGTGAGTACATGCAATACCTGCCTCAGCTGTCAGGAGCAGGGTGTTAGGAGCTGGGGGTTGTGTGCTGCAAAAGTTCCATTGGAGGAGTGTGCTTTTCTAGGTAAATGAAGTGGCTCCCCGTCACCATCATCCCTATAGACTGCCACTGTCCCTACTCAGATTTGTTTGGTTAGCTTTGTTTTCACCCCTGTATATGTAGTGGTACAAGGACTGATGATCTTTTCTATAAGAAAAGATCCCCCTCTCCAGCCTGCTTCTGTAGAGAGCAGGGGAGATGCAAGTCTACCCTACACGAAAGAAGACTGCTTGTCTTGGCCTTAGCTGACTGAGGCATCTCTGTCCCCTGCACGCATTTACTGTGGCTACCTTTTCTATTCTCTTTTAAAGATGACTTCATGGCATACATCTTGATGAATTCTAGAGAAAGTCTACTGCTCTTGTACACCTCAGGACTTTGGTAACATAGGCAGTGCTGCCCTGTGGTGTGCTTGACTGCACAACTGTAATATTCTTGACAAAGCTTTGTGCATTTCTTATTTATGGCTGTCATCAGCTACCTTTTTGAAAGAATGTGTGCGGTTCAGCTGTGAGCCTCTTCAAAACCCAGCACGTCTGGATACAGTTTTATGAAGCAAAATTGAAATACCACTTCTTCCATCTTTCAGCAGGGTCAGCACATGCTGGTAGGAATGTTCAAGTACCAGGGTCAGCACTAGCAGCCAGGCTAGACCAGAAGATTGCTATCTTAACTGGTTAGGTGGATGGCAGAGCTGTGCTTATGTGCTTGCTTCGCAGTGGTAGACAAGCCACAAAGTTATTTTTAAAAGGCAAGACTTAGGAGCCTGAAGGGTAAAGAGGTAGCAGAATGATGGCTGATAAACTACAGTCATGAGAGCACAGAGTATTTATGGTAGACCTTACACCTGCATTGGGACTAAAATGCTGTGTTTATCCATCCATTTGTGATGCCCAAATGTTACGGGAGCTGGGTGATGTTTAGGTCAATAAACATCAGTATTTATTGTATTAGTAATGGTTGCATGGTTTCTTCCTTAAGTAATAGTAATTAGGATATTAAAACAAAATATAAGGACAGCTCGGTTTTGTGTGCTTGTCACAGGGACTGACGTGGCATTGACAGCAGCTTAGATGGTCCCATCTGTACAGAGTGGCTTTGGTGATTAACTGACTATGTTTGACAGCTGCTGCAAAGCTCTTTCTTCCTTCAAATTGCGAGCAGAAACACCGTTTTCTATGAATTGATGCTCAAGCAAATGGTTCTGTCGTTCATAGGATCAGTGATGACATGAAGTTGACTGAACTGGAACTGGGCAGGCTGGCAAATAATATTCAAGAGTTGTTGTATAATGCGTCTGATATCTGCCATGATCGTTCAGTCAAGTTCCTCATGGCAAGAGCAAAGGTAAGGAGCTTGTATCAGGCTGCTGGTGGAGCCTCATCCTCAATGAGAAGTTACAACAAGTTACTGGCTTAATGAGTAAGACTCCTGAGATTGCTTTCTCAATTGGTTTTAAGTAATTGTTTCCACGGTCACAGTCACTTGATGTTAATTAATGCCCAGAGCACCCAAGCTTTAAAGTATCACATCATTGTAAAGTAACATGAGTTTCACTACTTTTCTTTTTCTTTTTAATATTCTGACCTGCTGTCTTTGAAGTTCCATGAAGAGAATGACAATCTCTTGACAAGACAGCTACTTATACTGCAGTCTCCCTACTCTGTCCCATGTAGGATAAAAGAATGTGCCTTTAAAATACTGCTAGCCCTCACATATGCTGCCTGGTTGATTCTTGTCTTCTCTGAATTTTTGTGGTGTTACGTCTCCTTACAATGAGTTTCTTTGCATACAGGGTGGCTTCCTAGAGAAGCTGAATTCCAATGAGTTTGTCGCTCTTTCTCGCTTGATGGAAGGCTTTATCTTAGACACTGAGCAGATCTGTGGCAGAAAAAGTATGTCCTTGCGAGGAGCACTTCAAAGTCAAGCCAATAAATTTGTGAATAGGTTCCATGAGGAGAGGAAGACAAAGCTAAGGTATCTCTGTGTAGAAGACCTTCATGTTCTTACATGCATAATTTTTATCAATTCCACACCAGGAAAACACAAATCTTTCATAGGAAAACAAGTTTTCATTGCCTGGATCACTCATGACCTAGTTGTACTTGAGGGGGGCAGGCTGGACAGCCATTTTAAAACACAATTATTTTCAGATGTTTTAGGCTTTTACAATTTTCAGAACAGTTTCTTTAAACTGGAGTGTTCTAAGTAAAGTAAATAAGTAAATAAGGACAGCTTGTAGCTACAGGAAGAACTCGGGAGTCATGTTGGAGGATGGGGTTGCTCTGTCTCAGGAGTTAGCTGGGGAGAGAAGAACCTCCAAGAAAAAGCAAGGAAAAAAAACAACCCACACACCACAAAAATCCAACTCATACTGGGAAACAGTCTTCCCAGTAACACGTACCAAGTCCTTTTGTTCTCATTCATCAAAAGTATCAAAAGTTCCAGCATTTCCACGTTGTTTCAGTGGCATTGATCTTATAAGGACTTTTATTCCTCACTGGGATCGTCTGTACTCTGTGATAGTTTGAATGAACAGACTGTAAGATCTCTAGGCCAAAAGGGTGTTTTTCTGGTTTGCTACTACTAATCATTGGGCATCTCTTTCTAATAAGGATTTATGATGTAACGTTTTGGGCGACTGGCTCTTTTTATATTACTGCAGGTTTGATTTGGCAGCAGTACACACAAGGAAGGTGTCCAGACAAGGTATTTTGTTTTCTCATCCTCCTTTCTTTTGTCTCTGTAACTTAAGCCTACTCTTGGACAACGAGCGCTGGAAGCAAGCTGAAGTTCCTGCCGAGTTTCAGGATCTTGTTGATTCTGTGTCAGATGGCAGAATTTCTCTCCCTGAAAAAAAACCAACAGGTATCTTGCAGTTCTACCATTAGTGGAATCTAAATGTGTGGTCTGCAGATGGTGCTGCTGAATGTCGATGGACGTATTCTGCTCTGTGCTTGTTTTCTGTATCATGACTGGGACATCAGGAGGAAGGAAACTGACACTTTTTTTCTTGCTAGCAGTGTTGAAACTTGGGCTGACTTTAAAAGTTTGGTTTTTTTCATTTGAAAACCCACTTAAGTGTTAGCACAGGAAGGGAGCTGTGTTAGCACAGGAAGGGAGCTGTGCTCCCAGTAGCATTCCCAGCGTAAAGGCGTACAGTCTGTGCATAAATTTTCACTGAAGTGCTGCAAGGGAACAAGGAGTATGTGCGTGTGTTCAGCTCCCTTTGTGTTATGAAGTGCTTTGCACCTTTCCACTGCTTCATCTGCCAGTTGTTCAAGTGAAAGACAGCATGCTGTATGGCTGCTCATGGAAGTGAAAACTTATGTACCTTCAATTATTTACCTCGCCACAGAAACCTTGTTTGACCTCAGACAAGTCACTTTTTTTCTCCTTGTGCTTTGCTTCCCCACATGCAGTATGGGAATGCATAATGTATTCTTACCTCTTGGGGATTCTCATCTAGCATTGCAGCGATAAATGTCTGTGAGCTGTTAGAATGGGAAGAAAGCATACCCAGAGGGGAAGGAAAATGGCAGTAGGTGAGAATACTGGCAGCCCTGCCTGCTCCTCAAAAGGAGTGCAGAAGGGATGGAAGGTAGTAGGCAATACACAAATCATGGAACACAACTCCAGTGCTTGTCAGCCCTTCCTCCTAAGGAAGCTCTTGCAGCTTTCTTCAAGAAGATAGGAAACTGAGGGCATCAAATTTAGCATGAAACACTGCATCAGCAGGAGCTTCTGCTGTGGTGCTGAGGGAATAAGTGGTTTGAAGGTAAAATGTTAATATACATAGCAAATCACTGGAGAATGTTCAGTAGAAAACCTCATAGCTTTTTCTGCTTTTCTTCTTGTGCTTCTAACCTTTTGTATTTGAATTTTCTAATTCTGTAATGACTGTGGGACTTTGGGGGATTTTTGGTGTAAAATCCCATCTGTATTCCAATAGATATGACCAGTGAGGTTACTTTTTAATTATGATGAGTGACACAGTTTTTAAAATGGATCAGTATTTCTGAGATTGATTCACTGGTTTCAAACGTGAGCAAGGGAATTGCCTGATTTCTCAAAACTAGCATTTTTTTATACTAGTTCTTAGTTCAACTCATCCTTTTCCTTTGTTGCTAAAATGTTTAGGTACTGAAGAAAGGAAGCCAGCTGAATTCCTTGTTGTTGAAGGACAAAAATATGCAACAGTTGGGTAAGAGGCACTCTTCCCTTAACAGTGGGTTAGTTGCAAGTATTTTGGGGTAGGGCTGTGATGAATACTAATAGCTCTAGCAATCTTATTTAAATAGAAATAAAACCTTTCCTTGCACAGATTAGTTTCCTTTTAGCTCCTGAACGGTTTTAAAGCATCACAACTCTTCTGTATTATTAAAATACTGTTTCTTCTCTGAAGGAGGGGACTGAAATTTATGGTTTCATTTGATTTTTGCAATTTTCTCATGAAAACACTTGTTCATGAAAATACAGATTTATTGTCATAGCATATTGTTTTTATTTCTCACAGTATGGGTCGTCTCTGGCAAAATACACAAGCCCTCTACTGATTGATTGCTTATCTTACTCAGAATATATAGAAGATGAGGGCTATCTCAGAAGCTTTAATCCGTATTTCTTGGTAGCCTGATTGCTTTGGGTTTGAAAGTGGTTTCTTGTAGCTGGCTGTATCACTGGTGTTTTACAGTACGTAGTACTCCCCCATTTCTTTCATTCAGAAGCATTTTGTGTTTCCAAAGACAGAGAGGCCTAAGTGTTAAATATGCCTGGGAGCGTTTGTGTTTTTTAGAAGGGAGTAAAATCTGGAAGATCTCACTTTCCAGAGTCCTAACATAATTTACCCCAAGCTGAAATGGAAAAGTACTGATTTACAAAAAGTCTTTGACCAGCTCTCGTTTCATGAGTTGCTTCTTGATGATGTACCATTGTTCAATTAGAAACAGAAGCTGGTGCTTCAGAACTTCAGTGCCAGCCTGCTGATATCACTGCAAAAGAGGAGCGGGTCAAGTAGGAGCGTTTGAGCATGCTTCAAAGGATGAAGTTTGCTCACTAGGCTGTGTATTTGGTAGTTAATCTCTGCTCATTTGAAACTTTATTTGTAGCTCTGTGAACCAACTGCCAGCTTCACGTTGGTGCAAAATGCTATTCTGCACACGGTTACATACGTTTTCATTGTATTTAATCAAATGCATTCACCAAAAATAAGCCTAGATGTTCCCCCAGAATTCTCCAGATGTTTATGTGCAGTGATTGATCTCTTTTTGACTCCTCAGTACCCACTGCATCCTTTTCAGTGGTTACTGCTTTCTATAGGCTGTGCTTTTTTTGTACTTGCACAAAGCCGGCCAGTTATACAGTGCTGTAAGAAAGGAGCTTTAGATTTTCCCCAGATGTCATCTGCATGGAGACCTCTAGTTCCGCAGTAATTATTTCTGGAGGTGAGAAAGTTATGCTAATGAACATCAGAGGCTTTCTTACCTGTATGTGAAGTACTTTTCCTACACACTTCCCCCTGAAACAGGTATTCTTTATATATTTTTTTTGTTCCACCTGTACCTCGGATCAGTTAAGGGCATATTTAATGCTATAATCTCCAGCATTAGGTGGCTTTCTATCAGTATGACTGGCCCGCTTGTTATTTTTTGACATCATCTGTGCACTGAGATAACATATTTGGCTGTTTCCTCTCTTGTAGGACAGTATTGCTGTTAATAAGAATAATCCTGGAGTACTGCCAGTGTGTGGATAACATTCCTTCCATCACCACCGACATGCTCACCCGCCTGTCTGATTTACTGAAGGTAGGAGTCCAAATGTGCTGTCTGTGCCAGTTAAGAGTATTCAGGGCAGTGAACATGTCTTACTCTAATGTTTCACGTGCTTTTACAACTTGATGAAAATGATGCAAATTATCTAGAGACGATTGCATTTGTTACTGTGCCGTAAGGTGGGCTTTTAAGCCAAGGGCACTGGAGGTGCAATTTGCTGTGTCCAGAAGGCTGTTGTTCTTCTCATTCACCAGGGATGGTTTGAAATCCCATCTTGTAGTGTTTGTCACGGCTGCCCGTCCTTCAGGCAGCATGTAGGATTAATGCTGCTGACAAAGAGGCAGTTTGATTCCAGGTGTCATGGAGATCTGCCTGTGTTCAGGAAGGGAACTGGTCCCTCAATTTCTACAAGTCAGTAGAAGCGTGAGAAGTAGCATGGGATGGAACTGCTGCTGTCAAGTGTAAAGCTGATCAAAGACCAGGCCTTTTTTCACTCCTTTCTCTCTAGAGAGGAGGAATACTGGCAGAGCACATACTGCAAGGTGATACAAAGAAACAGTGATAAAGGGAGCACTTGTGTGTAACTAAAAACTTGATTATATATCCAAAGCTTGCCATTAATTTATTTCAAGGTTTTCACGTCTAGCTTTGCCCACAAAGATTATATCAGGTGTTAAGAGTTCTGAACGTAAGCATGATGGATAGAAGGCCAACAGTCTACTCTGCCAAAGTATATTTTACATAAAGGGGGCTGAAAGGGATGGAAACGTACCTGGGGAGATGGGCCTTTAAATAGTATCCTTCTGTTGGTGGTCCTTATCTGAGTAACCAGATACAGAAATGCTTCCTGTAGTCATCATTCGTGTTCATCCACAAACTGTCTCTCTTAAATGCCATTCAAGGAGAATCCAGTCAGTCTGGCACTGGGGATGTTCCTCTTTTTACTAAATCTGCTGCTTCACACAGGACTTGCAGCACTTTTGTGCAGGCAGGCAGGCAGAACAGCAGCAGCTGCCTCAGACTTAAGCATATTTGCATCTGTGTTACTTCTTTCTTCCTTCCATTTTTGTTATAGCTCAAGATAAACGATTCATGTTTTATTGCTTGGTACCCAGGCATCATGTGCAGTTTAGTTGTTCCTGTCTCTGTGGCAGTGAGATGACCATCAGAGAGGTGACAAGGGCAGCTAGCAAAAACAAAAGCACATTTCTTTATGCTTTGGACAAAATAAGGGCCACTCAAAGGTGTCCTTGCAGGTCACTACTGTTTATTTGACAGCTGTCAAAGCTAGCAAGTTTGGAACGTAGCAAGAGTACTCTGTGATTGGAAGCTGTAAAGTGGTTCCTGGATGATGAAACTTGGGCTGTGGCTGTAACCAGAGTGAAATGACACCTGTGAGTGAACAAAAACACAGTCATCATCACTGGAGTTAAGCTGGCACAGATGAGAAGGTTTGCGGCCACAGTGCCAGAATGCAGAAATACTTTCCTCCAAACAGTCACAAGGAGGAGGTGTTGCTCTAACCTAAGCTAAATACCTCAGAGAGCTGAGGCTGTGTAGGATGTCTGTCTTTGGCTCAGTGGCTCTACTTCTAAAGTCCACCAGGAGGCACAAGAAAAGGTCCTGCTTTTCAGGAGGAAGAGAGGAAGTGAATGTCAAACAACTTCACATCCTGACCACTACCCCAGAGCAGAGGAGGTGATGCAACTGCCAGATCAGGAACCACGTGTAGCTCTGGCTCCATTGTTAGCACTAGGTCTGGGTTGCTTTTCTGGCCCCACTCCATTCACATTACATCCTCTGCAGTCCTGAGTTCTGTGACTAGCTTCAGGCAGTAGCCAGAAAAATTGTTTCCTATTTCTACACAGGGAGGAAGGTTGAAATTTTGGGTTTGTTCTCATGTTATTGTGAACCAGGAACTGTGGACAGAATTGTGACTCCCCCCCACCCCCCCCTAAAAAAAAGGAACTCTGTGTGAAGGAAATGCTCTGTGTTGCAGAGAGAAGCTGCACGACAGCCTTGCCACGATTACTTGTGAATCTTTCTTCAGGTACAGGAGAAAAGGATTGGCTCTTGGTGGGCTTAGCCTCCTGATTTCCAGTCCCTTGCCACCGGTGTAGCTGTGTTCAAATGTGACCCTGGAATTCTTGCTGTCCCTTTGGAGCAGGGGTCAGGGACAACAGCAATGGCTTTTCCATCTCTACTGCATCATGGAACCCAGTCTGGGGTGGCTTGGGTCTTGAGCTGGGCCAAGAAACAGAATTCCTAACTAAGACAGAATATGCTAAGAGGAGCTCTCTTACTGTCCCTGAGAGCCCGTTGGCCTGTGTCCATTTAATAACATTTCTCTCTTGGAGCTACATGAGGAAGATCAAGTCACAAGTCTTAAATATACCTGAAATTCCCCTACCCCTGCTTTTTGACATGACTTAACATATTCTGTGTGGCATTTCTTAGATTTCCATGTTCTGTGGTGTAAGTAACACAAATGCAGTCACCTCAGCAGTAGTGAGATTGATGCTTTCAAGTTTTCCTGTATGGTAAGCAGTGTGAAAGGTGTGGAGCCAGAGGTAGAAACTCTTCCTTCTGATGTTTTCCATTCCGGTATTACACTTTTACTTTGTCCGCTCTACTGTAGCTCTTCAGATTTTTTTGTAACAATGTATTTTTACTAACAGTATTTCTCCTTCCTTTTGATGAAGGGAGCACACATCTGCATACGTAGTCAGCATATGTTTTCATTATCTTTTTTTCTATGTCTCATAGTATTTCAACTCTCGAAGTTGCCAGCTGGTGCTTGGAGCCGGTGCATTGCAAGTTGTCGGATTGAAAACAATCACTACAAAAAACCTAGGTATGTGTTTCTGCATTTGAGGCATCAACTGTTGTAGTCCTGCCTATTTAAAAAAAATAAAAAATCCACTGAACACTTAAGGATGGGCTATGTTTGTGTTGTGGTACTTTGTGGAACGCAGGGCGATAAAACCTTGCTTATTTGAGAGTAAAACATCTACTAAAGCTAACTGCCTGTGCAAGAGGTGCATGAAAATCCATCCAGTCCCTTCGCTGTCTACCAGAACGCTTTGAGTATAAAGCTCCACTGTGTTAGGTGAGGGAAACAAACAGGCTGGCTGGTTTGCCATGAAAATGTTTTGACTGTGGGAAGTTGCAGTTACTCTTCCATTGGTGACTTTGGCATGTGTGTGCGCTGTGTAGCGCTTGGGTCTGGAGATGGGCGCTGTAGGCAGGGGGCTCAGCCAGGCACCTCCCCGTGTTTTGCTGAGCTGTGCCATCCTGTCTGCCCTGTGGTGCTGTTTTGGAACAGTGTGTCCACAGACAGCTCCTGTGGCTTGTAACCACACGTCGGTAGAGCACAACATGATTTCTGTGGGTGGCTGTGGACCAAATAGTAAGTCTTTATGTGGTTGAGTGTCTCGGTGCCGTCAGGTAAATTAGGGCTCTGTGTGCTGAATCCAAACTCAGATTTGAGCTTTAGATTGTGCAGCTATTCAGCTGAATTGACAGCCCAAAGTTACCTGCCTGGGCTGCTCCAGCTGCTGCAGAAGTGAGGGAGAGCTAAATGCGCAGCTTCGTGCTGCAGGAAAGCCTGATGATTGTACTCAAGGAACCCCTCCTCCAAGTTTTAAACTGTTTCCTGAAATGAAGAGCCTTTGGCAATGGTTTGAGGTAAATGCCTCAACTTCCATTTCCCATGTTTCAGGGTGCATTGATTACCAGCTAAGAGGTCAGTTTGAGGAGGGTGGGTTCAGAGGCTCCCCTGGAGGGTCTCTGGCCTTAGTGTTGCAGCAGGCACAATGAGCAGAGAGAAGCTGTGTCCAGCTCTTGGCTCCAGGCTTGGCCAGCACAGTGACCACGCTGGCACCACCATGTCCTGCTGCTGGCTCTGACCCTGTGTGCTCAGGAGTAGCTCAGTGCTGGGAACCCTGAGGGCATTCAGGCAGGAGCTGGTTCCAGGCAGTCTGGTGCTGGCAGGGCAGCATTTTTGTGTGCATCGTTTGGGGGAGAAACATTGGTGCCTGGGGAATGTGGCCGCCGAGGTTAGGTAGCTGCTGAGTCAGGTCTTCTGAGATCTCTCTGATGTCTGCGTGTGCTCAGGGCTCCAAATGTCAAGTAGGCATTTAAGGCCTCTTGTAAAACTGGTCCTTTATTCTGTATGTTACTGCAGCTGAGTGTGAATAGCCAGGTGCTGGTGTGACCTCTTCACTGGGTGGGCTCCTCCAGTGGAAATAAATGCTTACCTCCTTCCTTGTATTTTTTTTTAAGGCACATTAAATTGTGTTTAAATCTATCTTATTCGTGTTAAAGGAGATGCAGTCTATACGGAATGACTCTTTCTGTGTACTAATTGCTTTTCCTCTCTCACTTCTGGATTTACAGCCCTTTCTTCACGTTGCCTACAGCTAATTGTACACTACATTCCTATTATCAGGGCTCATTTTGAAGCTCGGCTGCAGCCAAAGCAGTTTAGCATGCTCAGGCACTTTGACCACATTACAAAGGTAACTCTTTTGACATTTCCTAATTAAGCAGGAAGTTTTGCTTCTTAGTTGTGCTCTGAAAAATACGAATGTCGTTAGATGATAAATAAAACCTACTTTCTCTCATTACAGGATTATCACGACCACATAGCTGAAATCTCAGCAAAGCTCGTTGCCATAATGGATAGCTTATTTGACAAACTGTTATCCAAGGTAATGACTTACAGAAATAATTAGACACTCTAAATTGCTGTTGGAGGTCTCACTGTGGAGCGCCTCGTTGTTTCAACTGACATCTTAAACTTTCTTCATCAGCTGTTGTTGGAACTCTTCTATATACACAAGGCTCTGTGTTGCAGTCGTGCATTTCTGTCTTGGCACTTGTCACATGGGCGTCGTTCGTCTTCCTCTGCCCTCCCCCCAAATTGTTCCTTTACTCCTGTACCAGATGTGATTGGGCTGGTGCAGATGCTCTGCCATGCAGGGACTGAAGTGCCCTCCTCCTCTGGGCAGTGCTATCCACCAACAGCTCGTCTGCAGCCAGGCTGCCACCTCCTGCCTCTCCCCAAAAGCTGGTTCCCCTCCCCTGCTCTTCCTGATGGTGCCTCATTTCCTGCAGCTGAGGAAACAGAAAAAACTGCCCAGGGGGGAGAGTTTTCTGCAAAGAAGGATCGAACCATCTCTAGGGCTGCAAGCCTGGGGACTGCGAGTCTGCACTTAGAGGGTCCCGCTGTGCGGCAGAGCTGATAGCTATGCCATTAAATGCTCTTAGTGTTTGACGAGTGTCTGTCAGCTGGACTGATCGGTCCCAGGCAGGATCCAGTTCCTGGCTCACCTAGAAGCAGAGAACATTGCACTCCTTGGGGCTTTGGAAAACACTGCCCTAAGGTGGGGTCTGCTGGGCCTGCTAATCTGATGGAGAAACTATGTGAGCTGCTAAAGCTTAGCGGTTTGCTTCAGGTCTTCTGCTCTTGTAGTGCTTACGCTTGTAAAAAGATGCTTATGCCCTTTTCTAAATATGCAAACAGTGCTCTATTCCCTGTACAGAATAGCAGTTCTATGTAGAAACGTGGCTTTTTGATTTCTTTTTGTCATCTTCCTTTTGAAAGTGAAAGATAAATGCAAGACTTTTGGTTACCGGTACTAACCAAGTTAGCCCACGGCATGTCGGTAACACTGTTTTTGTTTTTGATGGTAATTATTAGTATCCATCCCCTGCTGTCCTTCCATCTTTCCAGCCTGTTCACCTCTTGTGAGCTGGCAGGATATTCCTGTATTTTAAAGGTCTGAAAGGCTTGAGTGAGAGTGCCTGGCTCATGTGAATGCAACCCACAGAGGACAGAAGAGGAGACCATGTGTTGGTTTGCCTCCCTTCCTAACATTTCCCATAATTTGGTTCATCTTGTTCCTGCGGTGATGAAATCTTGGCACTGGAGGCAGTGAAGAACATAAAAACTTGGGAAATTTACAAATGGGCAAACCATGCAACCGTGTCAGTATCTTCTGTGAGTGACTTATGGATAAAGTGGCTGTCTGCTTTTAAGTGTGCAAATCTAAAAGGATGAGCAAGTGAGTTTCATGGCAGTGCCGTGTCTAGTGTGGTTTAAAACCAAATTGCACAGTCTAGAACTGCTTTGAACAAGAGAAACAGTTTAGCCCAGTTGTTAGGCTGCTGGCCTGGTCCTTGGGCAGTGTGAGCACGTTGCTTTTGTTTCTCTGAGCCCCACGGAGCAGGGGCCGTGCTCACACCATCCCTCTGCAGCGAGGCCGTGTGCTCTGCACGGATCCTGGCATCTCTGTTGGCTTTGGCACGGAGTTAAAACAGGAAGGGGTGGTGTAACAGTTCTAAAAAACCCCTCTGTTTAAATTGATTAGAAAGGGTGTGTGTTCATGGAAAAAACCCAGGTGGAGTTCTTAGCTTCTCTTGCAGCTGGCTGCCTTGTGACTGCCTGGAAAGAAGAGTGGTAAATTTGTCTGATCCCTGGTGGTGTTACCCAGTGTTGACCTTAGCTGGAGATGAAAACGGGCAGCTACTCGCAGCGCCGGGCTCATGTTTCCTCCTGTTGCTGCTGTTACCCTGTCACAATGAGGAGTTTGTCTGTGGTCCCACAGGAGCCATTGCTGCAGCTTGCCAGTTCCCTTTGGCTTTGTACTGTACTGGTGAATTGTAAGTCATGGGTTGCCCAACTCTTATGTCTTGAGGCACAATCCCGCTTGCTGTGCAGAGAGCAGGGCTGCTGGAGTACTGAGCACTGCGTTTTGCTGCTTCTCCTGTTAGTCATCGGTTTGGCTTCTCCTTAAAGGCTTTCTCAGAACTCCCCATTTCGTTTCTCCCGTTTCATCTCCCACTCGGGCAAGCTTTGTTCTCTTTCACAATTCAGACTAGCATACAAGCGAGCATCTCCTCCTGTTTCTTAGTCCTAGTGAGTCAGCTCTTCCTCTGAATGGTGCAAGGCTCTGTGGAGATAGGAAAGGTGGCCTCAGGCGTTTAACCCAGCCCTGTGCCAGCGCAGCCTCTCCACCAGCAACTGAAGTGCTGGCTTTGCTGCCGGCATAGTTTTTCCAGGTACTTCAAAAATCACATTCCAATCTTCCCTTTGCAGAGTAGGGATGTAAATAATCTTAGAGGAGTAGATTCCTTTGGTGGAGTGCTCTCAGGCTAGTTAGAGATGAAGGTGGAAATGTTCAGATTTCATCCTGGTTGGAGCGTGAGTGTTTATAAAGCAGGAATTGCTAAGAGGTGGATCGTGTGATGGTCCTTGGGTGAACAGCACCAGACTGTGCCCAGTGCCCCTTTCCATTTGTGGTAAGTTAAATGAAATTCATGGGAGCAGCAGCAGCACAGAGCTTCCACTGGCTGTTGGAAATTCTCCTATATAAACTGTTCCACAGGGACAGAAAGGAGTAACTGGTTTTGCTTTTATTTCCAGTATGAAGTGAAAGCTCCTGTTCCTTCAGCGTGCTTCAGGAATATCTGCAAGCAAATGGCAAAGATGCATGAAGCTATATACGATCTCCTTCCTGAGGAACAAACTCAGGTGAGCGTTACTTTTGAAATCCATCTGACACCTTTCTTGCAAATGTACGTGCGCTCTGCAACAACAGGGACTTCTGCTTTATCTGCACGGGGTGGGAATCGTTGAGTTTTGGCAAAACCCACACACAGCCCTTGTTGGGAATTCTTGTGTCACACGCTGCTCAAAGAGGGTGGGTTCTGAAGGTTCCAAACGTATTCCGCAGCTAGATGGTACCAGATGGCCCTTCTCAGTGTTTTGCTGCAGTTAGTGCTACTGCAGAGTTGTAAATCTAAGGACAGGAAGGACTGATAGAGTTGCTGAATGTGCTGAATTGTAGTTTCTCTTTTACGCTAAATTAAATGTTCCCTTCAGATTGCTTTTTGCACTTCCTCTTGGAGAAAAAAAGACTCTAAATGGTTATAGTTCAGGAAAAAGATTAATTCTCCTCTTCTAGCAGTTTCTAGATGCTTCAGACAACAGGGAAGAAAAAAATAAAACTGTCCTTTAAGTGCAACATGTAAGAAATAAGCAGGAGTGTGTTCTGCCCTGTATGCAATGGTATGTTGTAGTGGCCAGCTAGGCTAGGAGGAGGAAAGCCTGGCAGATGGGAAAAGCACATGAATCGCATGAACGAAACGGAAGGTTGGTGGGAGTTGAGATGTTTGCAGTGCATCCTCTGCGGGCAGGGGGATGGCTCCTCATTCTGTTTGGTTTGGTTTGTTTCTTCTAGATGTTGTTTTTAAGAATTAATGCAAGCTACAAACTTCATCTGAAGAGGCAGCTGGCCCACCTAAATGTGGTGAATGATGGAGGACCTCAGAATGGGTAAGTATCTGCATTTCCTTTTTATACTGATTAATTGAAATGGGCAAGCTTTGTCTTATGCAAGAATTGATAGGAAAATGCAGCCACACTCTGTGTTTCAGTATTCGTTTGGAGCTTTTTACACTGAAGGACATGACTTGTGCCTTTCTGTAGTAACTGTGGGAATGCAGTCAGCTTGCTAAGAGGTCGGGGAACTGGGCATTGAATTCAGCCAGCCTACCCTCACGCAACAAAGCATTATCTTAGGTTGAAGAAGTCAGAGAAAGAAGTTAGTAAATGTTCTGAGTGTTGCTGGAATGAGGAATACTTTCGTTCCTGTCCAAATTGATTCTCTGTTAGTTTATCTGTGGTGTAGTTGCAGATAGCACCAAGTTGCTTAGTAGGAGAGGTGTAAGCCGACAAGCTTACTGAATAGCAATGAGGCCACAGCAGCCCAAGCTGAAATCAGAGCACCCAGGGTGTGTTCTTGGCATGTTTCATCTGTCCTGAATCGTGTGCTGTCATGTCTTCATGCTGCTGCCTTCATTCTTGTGTAATGCTTGCAGCTGGAGGGCCTAAAAGGGCCCCCTTCTGAGAACAGGGGCCTCTGATACACCAGTGCTGTATTTCCCAGCACAATCACCCTCCCATCAGAGGGGTTCCTCATGTCCAGCTGGAAATGGATGCCCCAGGTCTCTTTCTTTTACAGCAGCAGTTATTTCCTCTAGAATAGACTCCAAAGAAGTAGTTAAGGCCATTTGAGAAGGAAAATATCGAACTCTGAATTTTACTCGCTGTTGTTCCAGCAACCTTCACTGACCTAGTTTTTAATGTGCTTTTCTGATTCTCATCCTACCTTAAAATGCTTCTTTTTGTAATAACAGTAATAGTTCAGCGCTGTTAATCTTGGTTAATTCTTTGCTATGAAATGCAACTTTTATTCCTACATGGTGCTGCTTTCCAACTAGAACTACCGTGGCTGTTTCTGTCACCCCCACCCAAAACTTGCTGTTTTATCTGCCTTTGCTAACAACTAGCTTTTACATCAGGCAGTAATTGCAAGTTGTACGCTTTGGCTCTTGTAAGATAAACCTTCTCCAGAGCACTGAGTTTTGAACTGATACTTAATATACTTAATCCAAGCAAAGTATTTAAAGATGTATCGTTGTAACTGTTTGCCTGATTCATAAAGAACCTCTGGTTGTCTTTCTAAAAACTGGTGGTCATTAAGCTCAGGTGCTAACCTTGGTGCACGTTTCAATGCAGACTGGTTACGTCAGATGTAGCTTTCTACACTGGAAACCTTCAAGCTCTGAAAGGCCTTAACAACTTAGACCTAAACATGGCTGAAATTTGGGAGCAGAAGAGGTGATGATCCACCGGGAGCAGTCGCTTGGCTCTGACAACAGACCGACTTTCTTCTAAGAAGCGTGACGACTGTGAGGTGAATACTGAAGAACAGAGTCCAAGAAAGGACACTATTGATAGCCGGGGAAACTAGGCTCAGAGTGAGCTGCAGGGAGTGATCTTTCGGTGTCCTTCAGCAAGAAACAAGTGATCAGCTGTCTGTGCAATGTTTTTCGTTCTCTCTGGAAACAGACTCAGGTTTCTTTGGACCAAATCCAAAAGAACACATAGCTGTAACACAGCTGTAGTTGTCTAGAATGCTCTGTATATCTTTATATTAAAAAGATGCTTTGCATTTCTTCTAGTGCAATGGAATTCACATGGTGTCCCACCTTATTTAATGATGGTACAACATAAAGAATAATCTTGCAGTTGGAACTCTGTAGAAAATGTTTTTCTCTATGAAACGATACTGTTCCAAAGTTTATTTTTTTACAGAACTTTCTATGAATAAATGTCTTTTGCTTGCATATAGGGTTGAGTTGTTAGGGAGCAGTCCTGGTTCAGGGTATTTCTCACAGCTGAGCTCTGCTCTGCCGGCTGAAGAGGAGGCTTTCTAAAAACGCGCCTGTTCGCTGAAGCCATGGCTGCAGGATGGATCTGTGCGCTATTGGAACCCGAAGGAAGTAGAAAGGCTGATGTGCGGATGGCTTCCTGCGGCTCCCCCACCGCTGACTGGGCACTGCCACTTACACTAGGGTAAGTACAGTGAGTTTTTCACTATTTAGCCCATCGCTCCCCCTTTTAGAGATAAAACAGCTCTATAGAGACGGAGGAGGACGCAGAAAATGGGGCAGGAAGCATTTTCAAGTTTTTAGGCTGCTCATAAAAGGTTGCACCCTTAAGGAAGGTGCGACTGAAATGAAGAGGTTTTTTTAATACTACCTTTTAAGACTGGATGCTGCCAATACTAAGTAAAAGTGCCTGTGTATTTCACCTCACACCTCTTTACCTGAACGGTCTGAGTGCCTAACCCTGTGATGATGATGTATGATGGAATTGTCTTACAGTGTGTGTGTGCCTATGGTTTCTTCAGACAGGCATGCTTATCTGTTAGCGTAACAGATGTCATTAATTGTCAGTCAAAATAAAGCTATAAAATCACGGTTGTTTTTAAAGACCGACTTCTTTAATGATACATACCAGTGTTATTACTAAGCTTATAAAATAAATCGTCTGCATGTCAATACAGGAGAAACATTGAGAAATCAACAGTGATCAGGAGAGGGATTTCAGTTTCTGTAAAAATTTAGAAATGAGTCAAGAGAAGATAATGAACATAAGTGGCTGTGACAGTATGAACATGGATTACATCATGGTGACTATATCAATTTATCTAGAAGAGGGCAGATCAGGGATCAAGATGTTAATGGGAGATCCAGTCTTAAATGGGATGTGAAAAGCAAACACCGCAGGTGGATGCTGAGGCATTTTTCTCAAGTATTAGGTTCTTTGGGTGAGTTTGGAACATCAGCGATGCCCAGCCTCTCATGGTATGGGAAGGAGGTACTGACAGCCCTGCCCTCATATGGTGACAGACAGTATGAATGCAATAGGAATCCCACTGGTCGTTTGTGGGGGGTTAGGGTTATAGGTTGGGATCTTTGTGAGCACATAAACTACAGGGTTTTTAACAGCACGTTTAGCAGTACTGAAACTTTTGGTTTTTCAACTGTGCCTGCTGTTTACACTTCATTAAAAAAAAAGCTGCATGAGTAGCTAACCGTGTCCCACGTGTTGCTTCACAGCTTATTTCTGCAGTTACAAGCAATTCAAAACAACTACATGTTAGAGGCGAGCCTCTTAACTTATCAAAGTAGATCTGTCCATCTTAGCTCAAGACAAACAGTATTGCACTTCAAGGTTATATTAACTGAGTTACAGGATCTCTTTAAGGTCTGAAACATCACTTACGCACATCCATTGCGCTATGTATCTGCTTAAAAAGATAATCAAGAGAAATTAACTTAAAATTAATACTGCAGGGTACTGTGAAGATGACAAAGTGTAGGCCCTCTGTGTACTTATTTCTAATGCTTAAAAGGTTCTTCCGTGATGAGGCTGGTTAGCACAGCGGTCTGCAGAACCGGCCGTGCCGCTCCATTGGCTCAGTGGTCCAAGATCCGAAGGTTGCCCGATACAATTTTGTTCTCTAGTACAGCTCCAGCTGGGATGTCAATTCTGTCGCCATGATTTGCAATGATGATAACTGTTCCCTGGATTCACAGAGAGGAAAGCAAGCGTTCAGAAACATTGCTATAGATCAGTTCATTCCAAGTCAATATTTAGTGCTGTTTGGAGGATCGGTGTAAGCTTCAGCTGTAAAGCAGACAGATCTGTATGCATTTCAGCTGTTTCTGCAAAGATGTTTTTTACACAAAGGTTTAAAACAAGCAATATTGGCAGCATTGTAGTTACACCAGCATATCGCATACCATCAGATTACAAACAGAGGTGATAACTTATTTGAATACTGATGCTTGTATGTGCTTCTATCGTGCCTGCTTGCTTTTAGGTGCAAAATTGTTACCATGTTAGCTGGTTACACAGCTCACCATCACAGCTACAAGGCAAATAAATGTGAGTGCCACAGATCCTAAAGAAGCTTTGAGAAAGAAACTAAATTGCTTAGCTCCAAGAAAGCAAAGAATCCCAAACTGAGGAGGGCGAGCCCACAGCTCTAAAGCCAACCTGGGAGGTAAGGTGTACTCACCTTTAATGAAACATTCTTCCCAAATGTAACATCGCCTGAAACTGTGAGATGATCCAGTTCCAGCATATCTGGAATACTTTCAAACCTCCGCAGGTAATCCTGAACCTTTGGGGGAAAGGAAAGAATACTGACTGTTTTAAACCCATTTGTGGACTAAGACGTGCATGGGAGCTTCCTGAAAATTCATTTCCAGTGTCTTTCTGGAATCTACATGTGACAAATCTAAATCTGACAGCCTAGAGAAGAGAAGGCTCCACAGAGACCTGAGAGCAGCCTTGCAGTATCTAAAGGGGGGCTGTAAGAAGGAAGGGGACAGACTCTTCAGTGGGGTCTGTTGTGACAGGACAAGGAAAAATGGTTTCAAACTAAAAGAGGGGAGGATTTAGATTGGATATAAGGAAGAAGTTTTTTACAGTAAGGGTGGTGAGGCTCTGGCACAGGTTGCTCAGAGGTGGGGGATCCCCTGTCCCTGGAGGCATTCTGGGTCAGGCTGGACAAGGTGAGGTAGAGAAAAGTAAACCTCGTTTTTAATGTATTTGTTGCTATGGACTACTTTCATACAAAGGGAGAAAAAAACCTTAGCATAAGTATAGGAGTTTACCTTTGTGAAAGAACTTCCCAGTTTGACAAGAGGAACGGTTGGAAATTCACGCTTCTCGCTCATTGTTAGAGATCCAGCATTAAGACTGTACAAATTGGACATCACAAGCAGGAGATCGGATGTGGTCTTAACGGGCAGAAAACGACTACGAGGTACATTTATTCCCAGAGAGTTCTCAAAGCTCTTAATGGCAGCACCAACTGCAGTCTCCAACTGGATAACGTTCAAGCCTCCATCCAGAGTCTGGAAGAGAAAACTCGTGTAAACACAAGCAGCAGGTGAAGGTACTCAGTGCTAGCAAAGCTTAATTCACAGTGCTGCATTTACCAGCAGACCAGCTCCTTTCTGAAGGCAGCAGCCCGTGTTTAGTTACACAGGAACAAGTACTTCTTTTGAGTCTGTTTGCTCTAAGCTCCTCCCAGCTGATTACCTTTGGGTTAACAATGATCTCCATGTCAATAGCATTCTTCTCTTGCAGCCTTTTAATTGCGGACAGGGCAATCCACAGATTGTTCGTGTTGAATATTTTGAATTTTGAGACAGACTTGAATTCATCCACGTGTGCTTTAGGGACCTGAGCTATCTCCACCAGCCTCAGTTTGTTTTCATATTGCGTGAGTGTCCCACCCTGCAGGGGTTAAAGAAGCAGCTTTAGGTCCTGTTCATGAGATGTCAGCAGAGAAACCATCCCCCCACCCCAAACGCATGCACTGCTTTGGTGCCATTTAAAGTTGAGCCTCGGTGAAAACTTGTGTTCACTGGGTTACTAATTATAGAGCAAGTTTAAATTACAGATGTCAACTGATCACATTTCAGATCACCAGAGCAGTTACTTCTGTTAATGAAAGTTGTTGGGAATCTTTTGCAAATGCTGTTTTTGTCAAAAACCACCTTTGGCACCAGTTTGCTGGATTATAGAGCAAAATTTAAATAAGTCAATTAGTTGTGCTCTCTTGGAATTTACTGAAGAGACAAGTGGTGCTTCAGTAACCTGGACTCTCCATGGATGAAGCTCTGTATTTTTATGTAGCATTCCTGTGGTTTTGGAGGACTGTCATCTTTTTTTGATTATCTAACGAACAGGGAGAGAATCGTGTTCCCCTTATCCTATTTAAGAGAACAGATACAAAGTTCTGTTATGTGACAACTTACTGTCTGCGAGGAATACCCGAAACACAGCCTAAACATCAGGCAAGGTGTCAAACCTGCACTTTGTGCAAAGTCAAGTGGCCGGGGCAGGAGCGGATTTGCAGCCATGACAAGCTGAGTTGCGTAATGCACGCATTTACAGCTGCATAAGGAGCTTACAGGTTTCAGTCGGTAGCAATACAACTGCTGTACCCCAGTCCTCAGTGCTCTGCTTTTACCATCCCCAAACGTCTACCGTGGGTAAGTGACAGTTTGGAGAAGGTATGGAGGTTATGACTCATGTCGTGTGGAAATCGTCGTCAGTAACCGGCCAAGTTCAAGCTGTCCCTGTCTGCTGGTGCCCAGAACCTGGATCCAATTTGTTCCTTTAATTAAAACTTTATAAACTTGCTGATTGTGTGCCACTCAAATTAGACCGCGGCTGCTGTGTTAAAAGGTGCCTGAAATAGCTATAAGAAGATTTAACGCATGTCTGAATTCACACGCAGGGAAGAGACAGCAGGCTCACATTTGCAGCAATGTGAAGGCGTTCAGACGCTACACAACTATCTGCATTTACCTTCACATCTGCCCTGGTTTTGTTGGTGACTTCCATGACAAATTCACAGCGTTTTCCATTGGGTGGGTTCATAAGATGATTCAGAATATAAAGGTCCACAGTAGCACCCAAGTTATCTATATTGGATACAAAAATATATTCCTTCCCCTCTGCAATAAGGTTATCCAGCAGACCAGAGTTATAGAAACTGCCATAGATGTCTCCGTGGCCTGGGGGATACCAGCACTCTGTATTCTCTCCTGAGTAAGATACATCCTTGGCTATTGGCAGCAGAGTTTCCTTGTTAATTCTAGGATACCTGGGAAGACAACTTTTTTGTTAAGTTCTCACCAATGCCAGAACAGCACAAAATAAAACAAAAATACAGCAGTTAACATTCAGCTGCATGGGCTTCTTCATACAGTTTTGACTCCACGCTTTCAAGGTCAGCGTAAGTACTCTGAATTGGAAGACTCATCCAAATCCTGAGCTATAGCTAGGAGACTGCAGAATGCGATCTCTCATTCAAGGGTTTAAAGCCACAGTTCTCAGACCAAGCAGTGAAACAGTCCTTCTCTGATATGCAGCTTAACAGCATGCCGAATATACCTCCAACATCAACAGCCACTTTAGAGTTTGTTCCATCTCCCTCCAGAGCCCAGGTATCCTAAAAGCAAATTCAGGAATCAAGTGGCCAACATCCAGTACTCCATTACACATTTCTTGAGACTGTGCCCCATCCTGCATCCCTCCCTAATTCTAATACATTGCCTTTGACTCTACTTAACTTTCCAGTTAATGAGATTGAATATGGGTATAGAAGTCCCTGTCGCTACCTCAAACTAAGAACTGTTTGGAATATAAGGAAACGCAAGGTAGTTTTCCTTTCACTCAAGCAGAAAAGCTGTTTGTACCTGCTTTGGTTAAAGGTGTATATTTTCACTCGGCTGTGACTGTATTTCTGCAAGATTTTCTTTGTGTCTTCATCCGTGTTGAAGGAATTCATAAGAACAAGAGGAACGTCGGTGTTGTAGGTTTTGTTTAAGTGCTGAGATAGATGGGAAAGAAATGGTAAATTCAGCATGAATGTTTGGCTTTAACTCCTGGCACCCAAGGATTTGTGGAAAAAGGAAACAGGCTTATTAATTCCAGTCTGCTTCATCTAACTATTTATTAGATAAAAGAGGAATACTCTTACACTAATTGAATATATTAATAAATCAAGTGAAAGAAAACAAAACCTTGTAAGTAGTACAGTATGTAAGGTAATACCCGTGTTAATTAAGGTATAATTGATCTTTGTTTTTAAATCTGCATGAAGATTCAAGATTTCAAGAGCACTGCAAAATGACTGTTCTAGATTTCAGCCAGCTGCTGGTTACAAAAGGCTCGCTTTCCCCCAAATTACTGAAGCCTGTGAGGCTGCAAAAACTATTCTGCACAGCAGTTTGGAGCCTTTTTGGCAAGCTAGGAGATGGAAAAGGTTATCAGGAGTACATAATGGATAAAATGTTACAGTGTTTGCTTATTTAGAGATCTGAAAAACAGAACTGAAATACACCCATGTGGACAGCTCAGCAAAAGGAAACTCATCGGAAAACAAGAGAGTGTTCCACCAAAGGAGTGCACAAGAACCACAGAAACTGCAGGGGGTTGAAAACTTGGTACGTTGGATCACCTTCATCTGCTGGGAAACGCTTGGGATCATTCACCTCTGGTAGAGTCTGTACCACAGTGATCCTTTTGAGAAAGCACCCACGACAAGGGAAGAGTAAAGCTGCATTAGTTGGATAGAAATGTAAGTCTTCTATTGGAGTAGCTCACATACATGGGAGAGCCACTCCAAACAAAAACCACACAGAGGCATGAATGGCTGGAGACCTAAACAGTAGGGAACAGGCACACCCCATTTCCTACTCTGATGATCATCTTAAGTATTTGCTGCAAGAGGAATATTCAGCTTTAAAAACATAAGCTGAAGCGTCCTCTCTCAACAGCAGCAGCTGTTCTTTTCTTTTGTTTCCTCAGAGGAAAACCTAGCCATCACTTCCATCGTGAGCATTTCCATCTGACAAGGAACTCTGAGCTGTTCTGAAGAGCTTTGTTCTGAGGCACACGAAAAAGCCCTCAGACCTGCACCTGGAAGAGTCAGAAGTCAGCTCCACAATCTGATGCCTTGTGTTACAGGACACAGCCACCGCTGTTCAGGGTTGGTGCACACAGCCTGCTGTACACTTCCAGTAACGTGCAGAGAAGACAGATGTAAATCCCTGATTGCTCCTTTTGTCCACACGTGCTGCACATCACTACTGCCCATTCTTTCCAAAGCAGCTCTCCGCTTGACCACTAGCACAGTGACCAAACCCCCTTTCCTTCTCTCTTTTCGTAAGTCTCCGCTGTGATCTCTCCTATGGCTCAGATGCTTCAGTGCATCTTGCTTCATCTCGTGTAGAAAGGGAATGCTTTATTCCAAAGTGCAGCTCCAAAAGCCAGCATGCAAAACAGGAATTGGATTCCAACTCCCTCTTACCTCAAAAATGGAAAGCATGACCACTTATTGGGCCTTGTGTTCAATTGAGACATGGTTTGTCACAGGAAGGGTTTCTGTATTGGCAAGACTTTCAGCTCTAACTTGGTCTCAAGCACACAGATCCCTTGAAGTACCCACAGCAACGCTCAAAGCATATTAAAAATTACCTCAATCTGCTGAACCGTCAGATCCAAGAAGGTGTTCTCATTCCGCACCCCAATAAGACTTTTGGGGCCTTTACAACCCATGCTTGTGCCCAAGCCGCCATTCAGTTTCACAACTACCAGCTTGTTCAAGACAGAAGCAATGTTATCGGGCAGTCCTCTGGCCTTTATCTTCTCATAGGGCTGGATCTGCAGGAAGTAATTTGTTTATTTAGTCAGATATTTGTAATGAAATTGCTCTCTCCCAGAAACTTCAGATCTTACCGTTTGCTAAGAATACCCTCGTTCACTCAGATGATTTACGACATAGCAGAGCACTTGCAAAATGAGTCTACAACCACCTGATTTGTTTCAGTAAAATAATGTATTCTCTTGAGCAGCTCTGCAGGCTTTGTGAGACCAGCCACCATCAGCCTCATGCAGATGAGAAGATGTCTCAGTCTCTTCTTTCACACAGAGGGAACTGACACAGCGGTGAGAAGGGGTACACAGAGGAAGTCAGGCCAGTTATGCTGGTTACCACAACCACTCTTCTTGTCCTTCAAAGAGGGTCTCTTTGTGACCCAACTAACCCTTCCCCATTAAGATGTCCCTCTTCAGCCAGGATGCAATTTAAGAGCACAGGCTTTGCATGCTGGACCCAACTTCCCATCCTCGAGCAGCATAAAGCCACAGCAGTGTTTCTGATACATTGCACTAAGGTTTTCAGAGGCACCATTCTTGGCAAAAGGCTGGTTCTTTGACTCAGTCTAAGCCAATTGTTACTCCAGTTACCAGCCTGGTATAACCATTCCTCTCTCCAAATGGAAGACAGGAAGTTCCTAGATCTTCTCATCCTGATATCTTCAGGATGTGTTTACCAGCTCCCATCAAACCTCACAGAAAGCCTTCTACCTTGCTATATCCTACAAGTTTAAAAGCAGAGTATAGGCTGCTTTTGGGGTGACGGATGGAGAGCAAAATCAGGCTTGCAATGAAAGCCAGCATGCCTTTCATTAGGCACTGCTTCTCTGTAATCCAAACCACCTAAGTCAAGGAAACAGAGCTAATAATGCAACGATAAGTACCATGCCAACACCGTTAGAGCAAAATCAATACAATTATTTTTTAACCTGCCCTTCTAGAGATTTTCTTTGGGAGAAAAGCCCCTGTGTTTCAGTGCTCTATGTATTCTAGCAGCAACAAATTATTTCTGTGCTGATAAGGGATGTGTAAAATCCACAGCTGATTACCAAAGACAAACACGTGCTTAGTAGTTGTCAGAAGCCTGCGTTAGCGTGGGGCACGTCAGGCTGGGGTTCCAATGGAAATTCACACTGCGCTGGAGCAAGAATCACATTTGTTACTCAGATGTGAGGACTACGGAGGAGAAGTTGTGCAACCCCAGCAGGCCTCAGGTGGCAGATTAGAGCACATCCCTCACGTTAAGGCAGTTCTGCCTTATGCAGTACCTGCAAAGCATATGGTATATGTTTAAAGATCCCTCCACAGGCTGCAGCATAATGACTGATTAAACTGTCATCACTCAGACAGTGGAAACTGGCCCACGAAGATCGTGATGCAACTGCTTTGATTCATTCCACCTAGAAATGGTTCCCAGTGCTTAAGATACATACTCCAAAAAACCCCAAGCAATTAACTGGACTTGAAAGCCCCATTAATGATAGAAATGTTTCGATCTGCATGCTCTTTACCAAGTTCCTGCATTGCTACCTACCGGTAAGTTTGGACTCACTGTACTTCCCTGTGTTTCAAAGCAACAGAGGTTCCCTATGCTAAAAAACCTTGAGACAGCACCTTCTGAGTAAGGTGAGGAGCCTTGTGAGTAAGGCACAAACTACCCTGTGTTTTCAAGTTAGCACTGCACTCAAGGTGAGGGTGATTTTGCTTGTAAGAGTTAATTATGAAAAGGGAAATCATACGCATTGAAGCCTCCACTTTCCAGTAGGTCTCAGCAGCAGACATGGTGGTTACACAGTTTTTATTTCACCCTTTCAGCAGACTAGCCAGAAGGGAAAGGCAGCATTACCATGGCTCGGGCAGCAAGCAGTAGCACTATCACTGCTGCAGTCATCTCCTAGCATCCAAGTTCTCCCTAGAGAAAGGAATTAACTGATGAAACAAAGCAGGTGATGCTGGCGTTTCAGTTTCCATTTAATCTGCAGATGATAGCAGTAGAAAAAATGCCATTTCAGACAGATCTGTCAGTAAGATTTATGTGCATCAATAAAAGACGAGGGGAAATTTGTCAGCCAAATCATTAAGTTCAGGGCTGACCTCAGGACAGCCACAAGTTTGATCCTTACAGATTTACCTCTGCCGCCACAATTTGATTCACATATCTACGAGGGATGCTTTTCAAGCAATGCTTTCAGGGGGTCCCAGCAGTTTGACAGACAGTTTCTCAGTTTTGACTCTGTATCATAAGATGATGAAATCACAAAACACCCAAACAACAATGCATGTCTAAAGTGACCCACAAAAAGTGTACTAAATCAAAACGACTGCTCTGGATTGCTGCTACCTCAAATGAAGAATAGACAATGGGCTCCGTCCTTATTAACTATCTTGTTTAATACAGCTCTCCAAGATCCCTTACTTAAAAAGCCTGACAGTTTTAAATGTGTGGCTTCAAGTGAGAACTTCACAGTTCGTTACCAATAATTTATGCAAGATCCTATTAAATATCATCTATGGAACTGAAAGGTATGTTAGTCTGACTGCTCCTCTAAGGAAGAAGTAGAGTAAGTAAGTCTTTCCAGCTTCCTCATGTGAGGGTGTGACTGAGTTCATTTTAGGCAAAAAGGAAAAAAGATTAACTATCTGGCAACATCAAGAAATTAAACAACTGTCCTAATCACAAACATATCTCCCCAGCCAGTCACAGTGCTAGCAGGACTGTACCACATATTGCTGTGTCCACGAGACACAGGCACGGTAAGACAGACTGTTAGTAGAAGGGAAACACTGATCCCTGTTTGCCTTGCTTTCCTCTCCTCAGCCAACAGTGCTGCCCATGCCCTCCCCTACATTTATTTGCTGGTTCTGACCTCTAGCTAGCTGCAACCTATTTGCAACCCGAACCCTGGCACAGCCTTCTGCCTCCAGGTTATAAATTATGCTCAGTTGCATCATCCAGACAAGGCAGAAGGTTGAAATAAGTAAGAAAAGAGACAGCTGAGGCTGATAAGAGGGAGGAAGGTGGAAGATAAGGTGACAGCTCAAAATGAATGGAGTCCTAGGGCACGGGGGCAGAAGACCTGAAATAACAAGAAATAAAATGCCAGTACACCAATGTAAGACCACTAAGTCTTATCAAAACATTCCTCTTCGCATTTTAAATTTCACAGCAGGATTTTGGAAGCACCTCCACAGTCCTACTTCAGCAAAGGCTTAAAAGATGGATAACCCAGGATAAGCAAAATTGGGAGCAGCCAAACGTGGCTCCAGAGCAATTCAGCTGCGACTCCGAGCCCTGGGCTAGAAGCCCCATGACAGGCAGCCCCAGTACTTGGCTTCCCTAGCAGGGGTTCCAGGAGGGCTGCGGTGAGGAGGTGAGGATCACGTCCTCCAGCCCAGCCTGTCCCACACCCCCACACCACAATACTACGCCCTGGGGAGGAGGCACTGCTTGCTGCCTGTGAGCTCCTCTGGCTTTAGATATCTTGAAGGCAAGGCTCTTATGGGACTTATTTTTTTAATTGGGGTTTGTGCCTGTCAAGCTGGGAGCTCGGCCATCCTGAGAGGTCTGCAGAAGAGGTCTGTTGGTCTGGCTGTGTAGGAAGCAATCTTTCCTAAAGGGAACTGCAAACTCCAGAAGTAAATATGGCTTCAGTGCTCCCTCAGCACAGACATCCATCCGCTGTCTTACCATTTCCTTGCTTGAAGTATGTTTGATAAACAAATCCAGCAGGTTAATGTGCTGAAAAGAACTATGCTCTTTTTGGTTTTCTTTTTTATTCAGAAACTTGATCAAAGCCTAAAAAAGCTAAGAAAACAAACTATTTCAAAGAATAGTCTACCTGAACTTTGAACTTCTGGTAAATGAACAACATCTGCACTTATGTGACACTGCAATATTACACAGGGAAAATGCCCTGAGCTATGAAATTGCCTGTTTTTGCAGTAGCACATTCTCTGCCTCTAAGATGCACAAGATGTGAGCTCCAATGTCTCCTCCTTGCTGAAAGAAGGAACGAAGCAGGCTGGACTGCTTTGACACAGCTTGTACTCCTCCTCTTCCAACACATCCAGAGTGAAGGAGGACAACAGACGGCAGACCGACCACAGCAGCTTACTACAGGAGGCGAGCTGCAAGGTGAGAAACTGGACCTACCCATCTGTAGCAGCAGTCTGCATCTCTCCAGGCATTCCCAAATATTCTTCTTCCTCCCCTGCAAGGGGCATTTGTTCTCCATAGCCCTGAGCTGTATCCATGCAGTCCCAGGGTTACTAAGCCACTGATTCTTGTCACTTGCATCTATCCTGACATAGTTCTGCCACCTGCATAAGCCACGACTGCTCAAAGAACACCAGGATGAGAAGGTTACTAAGTCAGGGCAGCTGTGGCAACCTGGACAAACACCATGTCAAAGCCACTTCCTAAATACCCACATCTACCCGACTGAAACAGGACCGTTTCAGATTGCCTGCACAGGCACTTTATTTTACAGAGGAACACTACAACCCTTCAGCAGGAAACTTATGACCAGCAATAGAGTTATTCAGTTAAATTAAGACAGAGAAAGCTTTCAAGTCTGCAGAGTTGTTTTATTTATAACTTAGCTGAGAGGCTCATTTCTTCCAGAAAGCGAGGTGCAGAGAATCAGGAGACTAGCATTTAAAAAAAGAAAACAAACAGAACATACATGGCTTATCATATACACGTGTGTATGTGCTCTGAAACAGACAGCCTCTTGGAAATATTAAGAGGTGGCTAAATGAGGAGTAGGAGTCAGCTACTTAGGGTCTGAGGAAGTGAGAAAACATTATACATGCCATACCTTTCCTATGTGGGCAGAAAGGCTGGATCATCAAGTCGACTGAACAGGAAGCCTGGATGGCAAGCTTCGTGACTAAAGTAATTATGTTCTCACTCACGTAATCGTACCTCAAGGGATTGCCAATCAGCTACAGCTGACCTGACAATAATCACTAGACACTACAGGTTTGTGCACCTTGCCATCAGCAAACCCAGAGATCTTGCATGGCATGCCCTGCATACTCCTGAGGTAACTGACCCAAGCAAAACCGCACCAGACTGCAGCAAGAACAGCTCCAGCAATTGGTTATCAGCAAGCAGTTCTACAGCCTAACGGCACATGCTAGACTGATCTTGCTTCAGCAACACCTTAGCATCTCCAGATGTCTCTCTTCTTGCAACAGAGCACGTGAGCACAACTGCAATAATCCGAACCAAAGCTACAGCAGCAGCCCTGGCTGTATCCATCAGAAAGTGACCTTTTAAAACAGCATCCACTGCATTTTCTGCGTCACAAGTTCAGTGCCCCCTGGCAGGACAGTGTTGCAAATGAGAAGACTTCACCTGCTCCCACAGATGCCTGAGTTGGTTCAGAGCAGGATGCTCGCTTGCTGCACTGACATTATGCACCCACACACGCTTACTGCCATGAATGCACTCTGAGGCCATTCTGCACTCTGAGGTCATTCAGCAGGTGGGAGGGAGAGAACTGGAAGGCCACAAAGGCTGGTAACACCTGGAGCAAAACCACAGCTTGGAGATGAGCATAGCAATGAATTTGCATGTCGGGTCTGGTCATCTCATTGCAGATCAAGAGGACAGAATAATTCAAAGGAACCTTCAACAGAATTAACCTTCTCACAAGAAATTTACTGCTAACCGGAGGGGGACAGAGAAAGAAAGGATACAAATAATGTACATTACTCTGGGTCCAACCTGAAACATCTCTGTTTTCACCAGTTGTGCCGTACTCTCATAGAAGTGATTTAAACCTTAAGCCCTAATTTACAACTATGGCCATGTAGATAATAACAACACAGGAACATGCAAAAAACTGGAGGCAAAATGATTTTCACACAAAGTCCTTTCATCTCACACAACCCTCTCCTTTTCCCCTTCCTTTCAGCTACAAGGAAAACCACATACAAGAGAATCCTTTAGCAATCTTCTGGATACTATGCAAGGATCTTTGATAGCAGCAGTTTTGCAGAACGCTGAAAAGCTTCAGTTCTGTTTGCATATTATCCAGTACAGTATTCCTTTCTTACCCCAAACGCACATCCGTTCAGGAATGCCATCTGTTCGGAGTCAGTTTATTCTATCCACAGTTCGTTTATGCTGCCGTATTTTCAAAAGGGAACGTGCAGAACAAATGAAAGAGGCAGGACATGGAGACAGCATTTCAGCAGTGTAGGATGTATCTGAACAAACTACAGAAGGTAAAAGATCCCAAAGGTTACCAGCATGGATTTGTCAGAAAGGCAGGGCCAGCTGATACAGCACAAGGGGTCACGAATGCAGGAACTGACAGCAGATATCCTGTACCAAGCTGTTGTTACACCTCCTGTCCACTCCAAGGTCAACACCACCCCTACTAGACTGCCAGTGCATTTCAAACGTGTAGCTGGGTAGGACACCAGTCACACCCAGTGTTCAGGTGTTGGCTGAAAAGCAGAAAAAAATGATTTTGCCTTTAGAGTCTCACTGTGCTCTTCTTGCATCATGCACAACACAGCTCGCCAGAAATAGAGTCTGCTGCTCAGTTTGCCTCAAAATCATTCGCTGGAGTGCCAACCACCCCTTTCTGCTCTTCACTATTGCATTAGAAATGAGCTTATGCAGAAAGCTCAGAGCAAAACTCTGATCCCAGTGAAATCAACAATTCTACCCAACCCTCTTGTCAAGGATTTACTTCATTTGCTGTGGCTCCAACACAGAATTTGTAACTCAGCCTTACTAAATATTTCAGTTTTTTTTGGCACAGGTGTTGGAAACGACAACTTGGAAATGAAGCCCTGGGTCTTGAGGGGTCTTTAATTCAGAGAACAAGAAATGTTAGGAATTCAAATTCAAGCAGGATCCTTCCAGCATCCGGACTGCTAGGTGTTGGTGAGCAGTTGCAGGCATGTGGGGGCTCTAATAAGCAAAAGAACTGCCTCATCACCTATAAGCATATACACAAGAGTAGGAAGTGCTCCAGAATAATAAAAATCAGCTCCTGCTCTCAGACCTTGGAACAGTGGACTTGACAAGAGAGCGCCGATGAGAAAATCCTTCAGGAATAAAACTGGGCAGGAATGACGGGGCTTGCAGATGCATGATTACAGCATTAGTCATTTCAAACAAGCCTTGAAACTGCGGTTTGGGATTCCTCTGAGATGATATCTAGCTCCATTCAGTTCTGCAGGCAGTGTCACAGAAGTGATTTTTGGAACAGTTTGCATGAGGCAATACTGGGAGTGTGACTAACAGGTTTCAGAAGTACACTCCTACAGCAGGGACACCTGGAGAGTTTGCCAGAGACAAAATGAGCATCAGGCCATCATCATGGGTAGACAGGAAAAGAATACACCCATGTTAGTCAATAATGTAGTCACAGAAAAACAAGGTAACATTTACTCAGCACCGAAGGACAGTTTTAGAAAGAGCAAAAATGAGCCCTTCAGACCTGCTTTTAGAGTTCAGGATTAGTAAGAGGTTTTAGTTTTGATTAAAAGCATGTCATTATTCTTCTGCAGAAGCTGGCAGTCCTTGGCTTGGACAGGTACACTCTTGGCTGGGTAAGGAACTGGCTGGAGGGCCGGGCCCAGAGAGTGGTGGTCAATGGAGCTAAATCCAGCTGGCGACCGGTCACGAGTGGTGTTCCCCAGGGGTCGGTGCTGGGGCCTGTCCTCTTCAATATCTTTATTGATGACCTGGATGAGGGCATTGAGTGCACCCTCAGTAAGTTTGCAGATGACACCAAGTTGGCTGGAAGTGTCGATCTGCCTGGGGGTAGCGAGGCCCTACAGAGGGATCTGGACAGGCTGGATAGCTGGGCTGAAGCCAATGGGATGAGGTTTAATAAGACCAAATGTCGGGTCCTACACTTTGGCCACAGCAACCCCAAGCAACGCTACAGGCTTGGGGCGGAGTGGCTAGAAGACTGTGTAGAGGAAATGGACCTGGGGGTGTTGGTTGACGCTCGGCTGAACATGAGCCAGCAGTGTGCCTGGGTGGCCAAGAAGGCCAATGGCATCCTGGCTTGTATCAGAAGTAGTGTGACCAGCAGGAGCAGGGAAGTAATTGTCCCCCTGTACTCAGCTCTGGTGAGGCCGCACCTTGAGTACTGTGTCCAGTTCTGGGCCCCTCACTGCAAGAAAGACATTGAGGCCCTGGAACGTGTTCAAAGAAGGGCAACAAAGCTGGTGAGGGGTCTGGAGCACAGGCCTTATGAGGAGCGGCTGAGGGAGCTGGGATTGTTCAGTCTGGAGAAGAGGAGGCTCAGGGGAGACCTTATTGCTCTCTATAACTACCTGAAGGGAGGTTGTAGTGAGCTGGGGGTCGGCCTCTTCTCTCGTGTAACTGGTGATAGGACTAGAGGGAATGGTTTCAAGCTGTGCCAGGGAAGATTCAGGCTGGATATTAGGAAATACTACTTCTCTGAAAGAGTGGTCAGGCACTGGAATGGGCTGCCCAGGGAGGTGGTGGAGTCACCGACCCTGGAGGTGTTCAAGGAACGTTTGGATGTTGTGTTGAGGGATATGGTTTAGCGTGTACTATTGATGATAGGTGGATGGTTGGACTGGATGATCTTATAGGTCTTTTCCAACCTTAGTGATTCTGTGATTCTGTGATTTTTTCCTTCACAATCACAGAATCACCATGGTTGGAAAAAAGACCTATAAGATCATCCAGTCCAACCATCCACCTACCACCAGTATTTCCCCACTAAACCACATCCCTCAGTACAACATCTAAACATTTCTGGAACACCTCCAGGGATGGCGACCCCACCCTGGGCCCTCTGTGCCAGTGCCTCACCACTCTTTCAGAGAAGAAACATATCCTAACATCCAGCCTGAACACCCCCTGGCACAACTTGCTCACAGTCAAACTGCTTCAGACGTTCACTTCACATCAAGGATGAGGGTCTGCATTGCTATTCTGAGGTTAACTCGATCACTGCAGTTTCCTCAGAGGCCCCCAGCAGGGCTTTGCTACTGCTTCCAAGTCAAACAAGCAGATCACTGCAATCTACATCAATAAGATTAGATTACACTGGCCGTGTTCACATTCTTTACTTTGTCTCCTAGTTAACCAGAACTTTAAGTGCACACTTTCTTCTCTGAAGACTGTAACAGAAATGGGTCAAGCTACCACTGTAAGCCTTTGGACATACAGAAGGAAAGCATCTGGAAGGAAAAAAACAAGTCAGAAGTTTACCAACGTAACATGGTAAACCCATACAAATGGGTTCATCTGAATGGGTTCACCTTTTGAAGCCCACAACTTGCTTGCCCATTGTTGTTAGCTGTCATACTAAAAACACGAGGGAGAATATTAAAACACAGTCATTCTTACATTGCAGTCTGCTGTCAGGAACCTTTACTTGCCCATCAGCATTTCACAAAAGAACAGGAAATTACATTCAAAGAACAAGTACCGTGGATAAAACATTATCCGTGAAGATAATGAAAGACCTAAGAAGTCTGATCAGAAATTCTTCTCCTGTCCCAGCTTTGGACAGAATCCTGGAGCAGCTTTCCTGCCCAACCTGAATCTCAGAAATGCTTCATGTAGAACAGAAGTACAAAGCCTAAGTACGCCACAACCCATCATGAACTCTAAGCTGTTAAAATCTTGGTTGCTTTTTCTGGTGCTTACATGTACATATATGTGAGTATGTCTGTACGTATTCACACGCAGCATGGGAAGGAAGCTTGTTTGAGGGTATTTTTCTCTAGCTTTCCTCTGGGACATTTTCTGCTATGCAATTTGGAGTTTACGCTAGGAAGCAGAATTTCAGTCAACAACAAGCATGCACCTCACCTGAACCAAAGCAGTAGGATGGTGCAAGAGTCCTTACTATATATATATTTTTATGTTTTCACCTTTCTGGTCAAAAGTTGCTTCCTAGCTGAGCGACAGAAATGAGCATGAGCCAGTACAGGCCATAAGGAAGAAGAGAGATACCATCTCTAATCCTGTCATCCTTTCAGGCCTCTGTGACCTTAGGCTAGACCTTTTTAAACAGCTTGCCTTGCCTGGGAATCTCCAACAACCTATTTTGGTGTCTTCTCATCCCTCCTGTTTGACATTTGCTCCCCATATCCTACCCAGTAATTTTCAGTCCTTTATAGAACTTGAATTTTTTTCCAATGAAAGTGTACATAACTTTAAAAATGGACAGCAGCTCTCCCTCTCCACAAAGCAGTCCATTCATTAGCATCAAAGTGCTGTCATTTAACCCCAGGCCTTATCTTGACACAGAGAACAGTTTATTCCCTTCGTTACTGCAGCTACTTTTTTACATATTTAAAAGTGATCGTTCCTTGAGGCCTCAGCCTTCTCTAGACTAAAAGCAAGCCCCTTTTCTGCAGCCTTCCTCATAAGACGTGTTACCTAGAACTCCAGTTTCTCACCTTGGCCTCTTTATTCGAGGTGGATTTTTTCCCCCAAACAGCATTTCATTCAGTTTTACAGTGCGGAAGAGACAGACATCACGTGTTTCTGAAGTCAAAAGAAAACACTCAGCCTTGGAAAAAACCCTATCCTTGCTCTAAAACAGCATCATTCATCAATGCTTTAGAAAGCAGTGCTGCATCTGTTCTGGAAGTAACTGGACAGCCTGTCTTTCAGTTGCAAACAGAGTCCTAACTGAATCACCACAGAGGCAAAGGGAAACCACAAATCGTAGGGACACAGAAGTCTCACACCATGCCAAAGTTGCTACACTGGGAAAAGCAAGGATTTCTAACACAACTACACCGTTCGTTACGCAAGAGTCAAAAGAACAGCCTTGGGCTACAGATGAGTCAATAAAATGAGGTTAGGCTTAATGGGAAGTGTTTATTTCAGTACTAAACACTGCCTTTATTTCAGTACTAAACACTGCCAAAAAAACATTATTAGTGCTTTCTCAGCAGCATCTCAAGTGGAAGGTTATCCATTGTAACAACATAGGTGGCATTATAAAACGATACTCAAAAAACCTTACAGTCAACAGCTAGTTTCAGATTCCTCACTTCTACGGAGCTGCTCTAGATTACACAAGTTGCTAAACGAGCTGTATAACCCAGCCCACTCGCCATATGGCCCTTTCAAGTTATTTAGCAGAACGGATTGTTGGAGACGGTCTCATCTGAGGCTTCTTTCACGGGCAGGAGAGAAGGGTGACAACAAAGGTCCTTCCCACTAGCTCTGTAACAAGAATTACCATTCGCTCCAGAGAAGGTACCAAATGGTAAGATGGCATCTGTCCCACTCAGTTCCCCTGTTCAGGAACAGTTAGCAAAATAACACTGGAGATCTTGATGCATATGTTGAGCAGGACCTGATGTTCACGAACACACACAACATATGTCTGTAAATTATTATGGCTCAGCTAGAACCCCAAGTGTCATCCTACGTGATCTTACAGAACCATGGCAGTTCTATCTTCTACAGGCAACTACAGCATTTGTTGCAAGCAGCAATTATCAGCTGTATGTTCTTACAGACCGTCACTTAATTGCAACTCACAGAATCTTCTGGTGGTCTCTGAATCTTCCCCCAGTCCACAGATGGTCCCTTCTCCTGTAGGAATCTATGAAATAGCTTCTTAAATCCTTCCAGGTCCTTTTTAGTGTGCTACAAAGAATAAATATGTTAGTTAACAAAGGTATTTATTGCATATCTATTAGATCATGGCAGCATTATTACGAACTTGATATCAAACACGCTCAACAAGAAGAATTTTATCCACATATAAAGTACAGACACACTAAATTTTAAGTAAAAAGGTGCCAGAAGATCCTTTCCACTAAAGCTCAAGATAAGAAAACAATGAAACCAAACAAAAAAATACCCAACACATTTTGGACATCTAAAAGGTCTTCAGTCAAAATTAGAACCTTAAGGATCCGGCCCAATCTTTAGGATACCAGTTTTACCCTTCCTCTATATAATCTGTAATGGATTACAGAGAACCTTTAATAACTAAAGATGATTAAACTCTAAGTAATAACTCTGCCACGTGTTTTGTATGGAACTGAAAGTCTCCTACGGACACTGCAGCCATGCTGCTCTTCATGGGATTAGAGAACATCCTGTAAATAAGAACTGCACTGTTCTGTGATTCTTCCCCCTGTATAAAACCTGCCTCTGTCTCCTGCCTCTAACAGCCTTCTTACCTCCAGCTCATTTGAGGGCGCAGTCGCAAGTATTTTATCAAGCTCTACTTTCATGGAATACTCCAGCTCTTGCCGAATGACCTCCTGGAACTGCGACGGGCCGGCCTGGGACATTGCTTTGCTGAAATCTGCAAGGAAAATGAAACACATGAGTTGAGGGAGGGAGTGAGTAAACGAATACATAAAACTAACTTATTCCTACTACAGACAGCTTTCATAGTTCCTTTTTAAATACATGGGGGCTGCTCCTGAAGTAATGCCTCCTATTTCATTATTTTGTCCCACAACATCAGAGGCAGATGTTGGTGGGATGGCAGCAGAGGTTGAACCTTCCCACCAATATTCCATTATATTTCGTTGCTGTGCGACAGACAGCAGCAGAGGGGCAGTCTGACTGAATGGCATCCAAAATGGGAGTGCCTGTGAAACAAAGGTGTGGAACTGATTTCCTCCATGAGGAAATAATTGTACCCACTGACTTTTGTCAATGCTTGCCGAGCATTTATGGAGACCAAACAGCGGATGTGAGCACAGTGAGGCAGGTGGTGAATTTCAGCATTGGCGACAGCAACATGAAAGACAAGTTCTGGATGGCCACGAACTACTGCCACACCAGGAAACTAAGAGTGTCTCAGTCAGCTCACCCTCCATCACCAGCATTAGCCGATTTGTACGTCAAAAAATAGTGTTTTGTAGCCAAGAAGGTACTCTGCCAAATAGTGTTATTCTGCTCTTTGTATCTGTTGTAGTTTCGCCGGAAATAACTAGAGGCATTACTTTCGGAGTGACCCACATATATATAATCAATTCACATGACCTAATCTCATTTTATTACTGCGCTAGCACTTCGGGAATCCAAAGCTTTCATTCCTATTAATTTGGAGAACAGACCTTAACTAGGGAGCAATAACCAACAGCCCTCCTCTCAAAACCCTAAGAAAATCCCCAAAGATCAATGATCCATCTCAAGAAACATCCAGAAATCCATCACAGTATGCTTTTTTTTGCTGTGCAGCTAAAGAATTCATGTCCTACCACATCAGCATACTTTAGCAAGTAAAAAAAGTGAGAAAGCCATTCACTAAAATATGTATTTTATATAGAACATTGCCATCAAGGGTATCCTTCCGTTCACACAAGGAAATAAAACCGTGGTTTAATTATTTAAACAGTGCACTTTCGCACAATCCTCAGTTTGCTCCAGTAAATACTCCCTTACTTTATCATGTGTGTATTTTCACACTACAGCACGCACTTCAAGTTACTAAGCAACCCAGAGAATTAGTCCGTCTATCACTTCAGCATTTGTTTTGCTTTTGAAAGTGATAAGCTCCATAAAAGTGAAAAAGAATAAGTACACAAATGGACTATACGGTGAAGTCCACGTTGTCAAAGCACCTCACAGAAAGAAATGGAAGATAACGCCACTTTATTTTCCAGAAGAAAGCATGTGAAGCGAGTGCCTTCTCAAAAGACATTCCCAGTACGTTCTCTGAAGACCTCAGTTAATTTAATTTCTGCCAAATCCCTTGAGCAATCACTTCTCTGTAACACAGAGAGGTGCTGCCTTGCCAAATATAGCTGGGACTTAGAAACACCGTGAATAGTAGTGCAAAAAGGGACAGGAGCAAACTTTGCAAATGAACCAAGTGACGGTGCCAGGAAATACTGTTAGAAGGGGCAGCCATGTTTCAAGTTTTCTTGTTTGGAACACTCATTAAAGACTGCTGAATGCCTAAGAAAGCCAGGAGCAGTTCATTTTAATACGGTTGCGATTATGTTTTCTTTAAGCAAAATACCCTACAGCCTCAGATTCAGCGAGAGTGACTCCAAAGGCCACAGAAACCATTCTCCTGACTGCACCGTTCTGCAGGTAAGGAAAAGAAAAGAAAAAGAGAGAGGCGAGCGCTGCAGAGCTCTCTGTGCTGCGATGAGGGGGAAAGGCGAGCCCAAGAGGAACAGTACAATTAACAATAGGTCTGTTATTTAAATCATGCCCTTTGTTTAGCAGTACGAGCAGCTCATAGCCTGGGTAGGTATCCCTTCCCAGATGAAATAGGGAGAAACACAAGAGCTCTTCGTTAAGGCTCACCTCCTCCTACAGAAGGATAAGGAGATCTATACCAGCTTAACGCCTCAGCGCAGAACCGCTGCACGCGCTGTGCCTTCGCTCACAGGCTTTGAGCCCACGCAGACTGAAACACCACTTAAACTTTGGGAGAACAACAGCTACAAGACACTTCCAGGTGTCTGTAACCCTCTCAGCTGCATGCTGCAATACGTGGCTGCAGCCAGAGCAAGGGCATCCGCTTCCAGCAGCTCATCGGCTTGTAAAACACGTGAACTTCCCACTACGATGCAACGCATCCAGCAGAAACTCAGCAGTACTCAACAGGGACCGTCATTCGTGCCGCTGATCGAGTTGCGCTTAAGGCAGAGCCACGAACGGCTTCCCCAGCTGCCACGTACGTAGGAGAACCCTGTTAGTCCAGCGGCCAAAAGACTTGTCTCTCCCAGATAACAAGCATTTAGAGACTGAGTAATACCACAAACAAACCAAAATAAGGCATAGCAAAAGTAAACACATGATAACAGCCTAGCTTTCTGCGTGGGGTCCAAGATTTACTGAGTGCATTGGATCACCAAGGTCCTTGCAGAGCAGCAAAGCCAGGCTCCTGCGGGTCAGCCCGCTGCAAGGCTGCTCCTCACCTCAGCCCACAGCTGCTTTGGCTCTGTGGGGACGTTTCCACAACCACTTGGTTTCACCCAGCACACCAGGACCGAGCTGCCCGTGGTTGCAAGCCAGAGGTTTTTAAGCATTTATCTTGAGGTGCACATTGAGATTTGGACTGGAATGGGGAATGATGGCCCTCTGTAAAGGTTTTGTAAAGCAGCGCTAGGAGAGCAGCACTGGTCCAACTGCTCCAAACTCCGGTGCCGCTGTCCCCCGGGCACCATGGGGAAGAAGCTGGTGTTTATGCACTCCGGCCTACCGACTGCAGGAGGACAGCTGCAGTCCTCCATCGTGAGCTGCTGTTCAATTTAACAGCCCAGGTTAAGGTTTATTTCTCTCTTCACCGTAATAGCAAGGAGGACACAGAAGGCCGGTGCAACTGCATTGCTAAAAGCAGTCACTTCCTACCAGCAAGTGACATTTCCTGAAGCTTCAACGGAAAGCAGTTACTGTGCCTCTGTAAAGTCAGATGGAAGGCCAGGGTGCTGGAAGAGCTATCATAAGCTTCCAAATTATTTTAGAAAATAAATGCCTCCTCCAAGCAGTTCTGCAGCCATCGGCCTCAGGTTTCGGCCGAAGCTCACTTTCACAGGATCAGTATTCTTCACACGCATGTAGTTTTAATGCCTTCAGCAGGAAGTGCTCCCTCAGTTAAGCCACCGGTAGGATTTCATTCAAACCCTGCTGCCCACACCCTCAGGTTTTACTTTGCTTTGTGCCCTTATCTCACAGCTAACTTGCCACTGCCCTCACATCACGGTAAATGGCGGGGCATTCTCATGTTTATCATGCATGGCTTTATAACTGACATCCAGGGAAAAAGAAGAAGCTATCGTAAAGGGGGTTTCTGCGAATGATCAGAAACAAAGTAAGGGACAGACTTCCTCAAGTGCACATGAACAGAACAGCAGTGTATTACCTCTCTGCCACCCCTATTTTATATTAAGAAAGGGGAATGAACAAAGCTTAGCTTTGGTGCCCCAAGAGTCCACTGTCTCACTCTGAGGAGGATTTCACTGCCTTGGAACAGAGCACACAGGAGAGAGGCATGGGACAAGTCAAGCAACAAGTCCTCCTAGGGAAATAAGAGGATCTGTTTGGGCTGAGGGTTACAAGTTTTAATTCCTTTTGCAGTCCAAGTAAGCATGCGGGAAGAGCTATAGCAGAGAATTATTTACATCTCCTTGGAGCCAGCCCACTTGCACAAAGATCCAGGAGGTTGACCCGTCAGTTAAAACACGCAGCTGAACTTTAAGCGCTCTGCTCGTGAACTCGGGGCTGAGGGTACAGAGTGAATGCCTCAACTTCCACCAGCTCTGCTCCAAAGTTCAAGGCAATTTTTATCCCTGATAGGGATAAAAGCCTCATAAATACCCACGCTGTAGCACACAAAACTAACAAACACTCCTTTGCTTGATACTTGAGAACTGAGTGCACCCGCTCAGCCTTTACTAACTTCCTTTCTACTACGACAGGCCACACTTGTCAACATACGTTACAGCAAAGCATACATGAAGTGAACCTCACTGATTCTCTCCCCTTAACAAAGCACATCAGCACGAGCTCGCCCACAGACTTGCAGCCCAGGATGCTCCTTGCCAGCTGCACACACCAATGGCTGTGAGGTTACGCAGTGCAATTCTGAGCGGAGCTGCTCATGCTAAAAATACCACCTGACACCAGCAACGCCTCTCAGGATAACAGCAGAGAATCTCAGGGCTGTATACTTTTTGAAAGAAAGCTTTCAGCGCCGTCAGATTCTTGGTGATGTTTTAAAAATGGGCGTTGATCTCGTTGGGAAAATTTCTGCTCTGATAGGCTTGTTCAGTTATCTTTATCCCCAAAAGAGATAGAGGAGTGTCTCCAGCTTTCTTTTTCCGTATAAAGGGGGAGATCCTATAGGGAAATGCCTCCAGTAGACTAAGAAAGGGAGAGACCCTACGGGGGAGTGCCCCCCCAGGATACTCTGCCTTTCTTCTTCTCTCTCTTGTGGGGATAAAGCTAACAGAGAAAGCCTATCTGAGCAGAAATTTTCCCCACCATCTTTACATGGGTCAGAATAATACTGCTTGCTGCAAGACGGGTACCTTCAGCAGGAGGCCAAGATAAGCCAATTCTCCTAAAAAGATCGGTTCCGAGCCTATTTCTGTCCCGCGTTCACAGTCTGAATGGTGTTATCTCATCTCAGCACTGCCACAGTGCGATCCCTGCCCCGTGTGCGAACTGTCGGTGCGCTCACGCAGTACAGCACTGCCCAGTGCTGCACATCCATGGGAGAGCTGCAGCGGCTCCCCAGAGCCTGCCAAACTCTCGGCTTCCTCACAGTTTCCCTCGCAGAAGACCCACGGATGCCCACTACATGCAGCGCGACATCCCGTAGGCCCGCGTGGGTTTGCACCGAGAAACCCCGGAGGCGCAGAACACAGCAAACCACGCGCGCCCCGTTAGGAACACCGGGAAGGAGGGCACGGAAAGCCTTCAAAGCGCCGATGTGATTTTTCTTCCTGAAACGATCTCCGTTTCGCAAGACGGGAAGCCGAAACTCCGGCCACGTCCGCGAGGCAGAGCCGGGGCGACCCGCGGGGAGCGGAGCGGGGCACAGCGCGGGGAACCCCGCTTACCTTTGGCGAAGGACGACATCTTCGCTCAGGGGCGAGCACCGTGCGACTGAAACCTGCGGAAGCCGCGCCCGGCCTGCTGCGAAGGGCAAGGCACCGACACCGGCCCCTCCAGGAAACCTTCCCGTCCCCGCAGCCCGCCGCGAGCCGGCAGCCCCGAGCAATTTAAATTTCATCGAGGGCAGAGGCGGGCCCGTTGATCGCCGGCTTTCGCCACCCCTTCCCCTAACCCTCCCCCGGGCTGGGCCTCCCGCCTCCGCGGGGCTCCCGCTCGGGCTCCTCCCCGCTCCGGGACGGCCCGGCCGCCCCGCCAT
>JACDJE010000029.1:724857-812598 GCA_016647715.1 Pavo muticus | reverse complement strand
CCCCCCCGGTCCCATTCCCACCGCTGTCATTAAGGGCAAATCAGGTGTTGGCTTGCTCTGTTGGACATGGTCATAAATGTTCTTGGCACGCAGCTTCTCCTTTCAGGGCTCGAAGCCAGGCTGTAGGAGATGGAAAAGGGGAAGAGAAGAAAGCTGCTTGTCATGGGGTCAGAGCATTCCCAGTTTTGCTGCTTGCTTGAATCCAACTCCATTTCCTCAAACCAGCCTGCATCCCCACTGCTCCCATGCCTTGGGATGTGGGCACTGCACTGCCCATCTACATCTGTTTGCCCTCCTATACAACTTAGTGCCCACCTACACATCTGTGTGCCCACCTACACATCAGTGTGTCCACAAAGCTGAGCATGGTCCTCATGGGGCAATACAACCTTGTCCAAAATGCATTGGGCCCCGTTACCGCAGTCTTGTCAGCCACACACAATGGTCCCTTCCAGTGAAGAGCCACCCGGCGCCATTTTCTTGAGGCCCTGACATGGCTGCCCAGGACCTGGTGGCCCTACCACTGTGGCTGGCAGTGGGTTTGAGCCTCAGAGAAGATATCTGCACTGATGAGTGCAGTGCAGTGCTCTAGGGGGAGGCTGGAAAAGGACTTGTTCTCCTTTGAAAGGCAGCTAAGAAAATACACAGTAAACCAAAGCAAAACAAAAATCCCAAGTTTGTTGGAGCTCCCATTCCTTGATGGATCTTCTAGAAAGCAGAATGAGGCCCGATGGTGGGAGACACCTGCACTCTGGGGCTGGCTGAGGCCCCAAAAGGTCCTGAAGCCTGCTACGAGGTGGTCTTATATCGATCCTACAGAGGCACAAAGGTATTGGGGGAGACCTTGGTGCTGCTTCATAGCAAACATTCCTGCACTGACATGATCAAGCCACCAGTCTGTTTGGTGGTTGAAGCTCTAACCCCAGGTCATCCTCCCGTGGGCTTGGTGAAGGATCTCAGAAGGATTTTTGTGGCTGACAGGGGAGGAGAGTGTTACTCAGTCCTCTCTTGCTCCACCTGGCCAAGTGGAGCACAAGGAGGCATTTGACTGGCAAGTAATTGGTAATTAAATGTTGTACATGTGTGCACTGGAGCATGGTGAACCTGGCAGTGAAAAAGCACGCAGACTGGTCATGAGCAAGATGAAAGGAGCAGTTATGCCCTCCCATGGGTTCTCCTCGGTGAGCCACTTCTGTATCTGTTTCTTCGATCTGTTGCTGGGGGGTCTTTTGGGACTGTAGGGAACGAGAGCAGGTTGTGGTGCTAGGGGGGGCCTGGTGCCCGCTGACCCATGGTGCGTGCCATGTGCCATGTCCTCACCCAGTTCTGCCTCACACCAGCCTTCCCTGCTCCGTCTCAGCTGGAACAAGCTTGTTTCACTAGAAAGAGCACTTAGTAAATCCTCTTAATTAATGCCATATTTGCTTCCCTTCCTTGGTTACAGAGCAACAAAAGAATTCAGCTGAAACCTTTGCTTTTAGTTTTCTTTGGAGTACTAAATGAAATGCCAGGAAACAATTATTTCTCCTGCCCAAGCCACACGTAGCAACACATGAAATTTCCCTTATATCTCCTTTTGGTGTAAAACAGGGAACCTTGCATTCCTTTCAATGACATGTCACCACTGCTCAGGTTTTGCTGGCGACTCCATGGATTGTCTCAGAGCAGTTCCTTGGATTGCAAAGCTGTCTGTGGATTGTAAATCACATTTAGTGCCTTTTAGCTGTTTCTCAAGGAGAGGCTTAGCTGAAGGGTAGTCCACAGCTTTGGTGCAGTCTTGGAGGCTCCTGCGGGCTGTGACGGTTCCTCCTCTGGAGCCGGATGTGGCTGTAGGACGCAGCATGAGGGGAGGAATGGATGCAACAGGGCTGAGTGGCATCACATCCTGGGAGGAGGCTTGGAGGGGAGCGATGGCATATTTTTCCCATTACTCAACATCTTCCTGCACACTGATGTTCTCTTCTGCAGGGGTGGATGGTCTCGGTGCACACATTTTGGTGTTTTGCAGCAGTCCCAAGTGATTTTCTGCCTAACATAGCATGTGAGTAAGAGATGCTAAAACCCAGCCAGGAACAAATGAGGTCTGTGTTCCGCTTGTTGGCCTCAGCACTGCGGAGCCTCTCCCAGGCAGGTCCATCCCTGCCTCCTCTGCTGCTGCGTACCCCAGGCAGCCAAAGCCATCCACATCCATGGGCCAAACTTGGGAATGGAAAATCACAAATCTAAATCAAGGCCTTTCAATCCTCGGTGAATTATTCCATCCTTGGTGTGTTATTCTTATTATGGGAGCACATAAAATCCTCAGTCCAGGATACACCGCTGCTGGGGTAGGCACACCACAAGCCCAGGAAATGTCTTCTTTGCTCCCAGAGGCCCCTCGTCAAGGTAAGCACAGCAAGTGGTTGCCTTCAGAAACAGAGGGCAGGCCTGGAAACCAGCTGGCCGTGTGTGTGACTTCTGGGCAGCATGGGGCCAGCAGCTGCCTGAGGAACAGCCTCAGCAGCTGGCAGCGGGACAGCTAATGCTGCTGAAGGAAAGGATACCTGGGGTCACTGCCAGGTTCCTGCCAGGTTCCTTGCACTGAGCTTGCAGCACTGAGCTTGCAGCTGGTATATGTAATACAGTCTTCTGCTGTGTTGGGTCCCACCAACATCAACAGCATTTGTTACTCTGCAGTTGGGTTCTGACCATGTTGGAGCTGGCCCTTCAACGCCATGCATCCCACTTGTCTGAAAGCACTTTCTTTTTATTTCTGTTGTTTCCTTAAGTTACAACATGAACTGCTACATAACTTTGCTGGAGAAACCCAGAAGCAGCCAGGGATGTTTTACAGGCTTACTAAGGGCAATGTGAGGTGCTCTGCTTCAGCAAAGAAGCTTTGGCAGAAGTTACAGTTTACTGATGGAGGAGCTCAAAGCTTTCCCTGAATGCAGACTGCTTGCAGGAGCCAAATCCTTCAGTTTTCAGTGAAAACCTTGGAAACCAGCTCCTTAGGAATGACAAATGGCAGATTCTGCCAGCTGGAATCCTCTGGGAAGGGCAGCAACAAGTTGATGTGCTGCTGTGGGGAATGTGCCGATGAGGGGGACAGCACAGACGTGAGCTGGGGCTGGTCAGGCTGTGCTGGGCGTGAGGGCTGTTCTGCTCTTCAGTTGACTGAAAAAAAATCAAGACCATAAATCTGGCATGACCATGCAAGAGGTTAGGCTGGCAGATGCTGAGTCCCCAGGGCACATGCTGCTTTGCCTCCATGTGCCACCGCCAGGTCCTTGCTGGTGGCACCTCCTTGCAGCCCAGTGCCAGCTGGTCCTCCTCACCTTCCACCTGGTGACAATACAAAGGTGGCTCAGCTCCAGCAGATGTATGTCATGGGCACAGCCTGCCCTGTCACCTGCTCTGTCAATGGATCTGCAAGGATCCCACACCTTGAGGACTTTGCTTTGCCTCTCCCAGCATCTCCTTCCCTGCATGGTGGTTGCCACTCTGTGGGACACAGTGGCTGTGGGGGGACACAAACTATGGGGACAGGATCAGAAGAGCTTGCCAGGAAACAAACGTGGGGCTTCTTTGCTGGAGGCAGAAGCAGGCTGCAATTTTGGTGGGATCAACTGATGATCTCAGCATAATGCAGAGAGTAAAGTTGGCCTTCTAGAAGGTTAGATTAAAAGCTCCCTTAAGCTTTTATGAGAGACCTCTGCAAAACCATCAGCAGAAGCAGTCAAAAAGCAAATTACAGCCGTTTATGGGAACTGAAGGAGCTCCAGTGGCTGGCAAGACAGCCTTCCCTTCAAACTTCATGACCCTCTTCAAGAGCTTCCTCCTCTCCACTGCTTGCCTTCTATTGAGGCCAAACAGGTAGCACCCAGACAGCTGTGCCACTCGGCAATTGGATCTTTTAAAGCTGATTTAGGAAGACTTCTGTCTGGCTGAGTATGGCTTTTGGACACATCGGATGGCTTAAAAAATAAATGAGATATGGTCAGCTCATCACCCAGTGGAACCTGGGGAGAGAGTGAATTTCTGCATCGATCGGCTCTTGCCTAAAAAGAAAGGTGCAATATATCTTGGCCTCTCCCCTGTAATGGAGCAGCTCTAGCATGTTGCCCTTCGCTTCAAGGTTTGTCAACAAGGCTGAGTCATTGCTGCAGCTAATTGGAGCCTTCAAGCTGATTATGAGGATTGCAATAAGTGGAGTTACAAAATCGCTGGATCTGATACTCGGTAATACAAAAGCCACTTTACGCTGACCTGGACTTAAAATACCCCAGGATAATGTACAGTGCTCTGGGAGCAAATGGGATGGATCCTGCAGCTGGTGGGGGCAGCGTGCACATATATCCACCGCCCCATCCGCCCTGCAGTGAGCTGAAAACATCATTCTGGCCACACAGCACTCAGCCTTCCTCCGAAATAAAGAAGTAACCAATTCAGGCAGCTATCTGAAGGGCTGGCTGCTATCGATCCTGTAAAAGTAGAATAAAGCCTTGTGGAGGCCATTTGTGTGTTCCTCTGGGGGTGTCTCAAGAGAAGACCTCAGCCGGTCAGTAAAACTCCCCACCAGATGACTTCTGTCAGCACACCATGGCTGGGCTCTCCCTAAACTCCAGGTGGATTTTAAACTCGATGTAAACCTGAAGAGAAGAGCTCAACTTCTTTCTATCAGTGATACAGAGAAAGGAACGGATCTGCCAAGTGTGTTTAAAATAACTCAAAGCAATTGTTTTGTCTTGTCCACAGAGCAGCTTCTGATCTGAAAGTGCCAGGGAGGTGTGATGCTCATGGCCTGAGGTGACCACCAGTGCATGCCCTGAGCTGCCCTCCCCTCATGGAGAGGAGCCCAGCAGCATGGGAACTGCTGCATCCCTTGGTCTGGGGAGTCCTGACTCAGAGAGCGGGCATGCACAGCAATAATCCTGCTGGAGAAAGGGAGCTGCAAAGGGAAGCCTTATCCCTGGGTGAAGTATAGGTCCAAAAATACGACAATAGTCATGAGACCTGTTGCCCCGGTCACTCTGTGTAAGTTTACTGCCATGATGACATTTGGATGACAGCATCATCTGTCGTGGCTTTGAGTCCACAAGTAGGTGTAACCAAGGGTTTAGGTTTCATTGTTGATTAAATCATGCAAGATTTAGGGGGGGTGCAAGGTTGTTTTTCAGCCTGACCAGTGCTCCAAACCATGCACCTCTAACCACCTTGGGACCACTGAGCCCTGAGTGCCACCATCCAGGTTCCAGATTGCCTCCCACTCACTTCACAGGGCACAGAAACTCTTGGATGTGAGGTGAACCTGCAACAGGGACAAGAAAGTGGAAAATCTGGCCAAACCAGTACGCCCAGCTGGCAGTATCAGGAAAACTGAATGACCCTGGCTGGTGGAAACTTGGACTCCTTCAGCTTAGATGTGCTGCCTTTCCCCACCAGCAGCACTTTCTGGATGCCAGAATCCTTTGTGGTCAGATTTGTGCCCTGGTGAAGGAGAGCTCTTAGAAAGGACCTTCCTCCTGAAATGAGGGGATTTGCTGAGAGACCTGTAGAAACCACGGGACATCCATGTGGCAGTGGCACACCCAGCGAGTTGGTGGAGAGGATGGGATGGAGCAGGACAGGACGGGATGGGATGGGATGGAATGGGATGGGATGGGATGGGATGGGATGAGTGTGGATGCCTCCACCAACAAAGCAAATAGAGCTTGAATTGCTGCCACAGCCCTTTTGGGAGAAACTGTGGGTCAGGTAGGGTGACGAACTGAGAAACATCAGGTATCTGTGTGGGTAAGAGTGCTTGTGTATAAATACACATATATTTGAGTTTGCTTCTCCCATGTAGGGGATGCTCAGATCCTGATTTGGAGTTTCTTCTGAAATGAGAGTGTGGTGTGGATGCAACCTGCTCTTTTCCAGCTGGCCTCTAGTGCCAAACCAGCCTGATTTTACACCAGCACTGCCATGCACAGCAAGCATAAGTGGCCAGAAATAATCCCAAACACCAGATCTTAGTCCCATTTATGGGTAAATTGCTAGCACAGCCCCAAAGGGAATTTTCACGTTTGCATCTGCTCCCACAAACACACATAAATAACAGTAAACCAGCATGGAAAAAAACATCCAAGGTTGCTAGGCACGCTGGAGCTCCAGCATAAACAGCAAAGAGAAATAAGCTCAGCACTCTCAATTTGTGAGGTCATTGGAAGCTTCAGAGCTAAATGCCAGAGCAGGCAGCAACACTTGGTGGGAAGGGAAGTGAGTGCCCTGCTGTTGCACAAACAGGGCTAGGCAGAAGGGATGCTGGGCAGGGAGGGGTTTGGCAGTGCATTCCTCCCATTAAATCACTCCCCCGTTTGTTCTGAGGGAAGTTCTGCCCGTCTGAACGTCTCCCCACATTATTTTTTTTCAAGATAAGGCGATGGTTTGCAATTCCTCACATTCTGCTTTCCATCTCTTCTACAAAATACACCCTCATATATTTTACCATTTCTCAGCAGCATGCTGAGATGTAAGTGGAATACTTCCAGTGGCTGTGAGTCGCTGTCCCGCAGTTAACTAACAAACACAGCAATAAAACCCTTGCACATTTTCCTTCTGAAGGAGACAGCATATTCATTGTCATCACTTCTTAAGAACTGCTATTATTAGATCTGGTGTTAAACAGCTGCCTGTTCCCCTGGTGCTTTAGTCAGAGCGGTTGCTAAATATATGTTATTCATTCTTACCATGAACTGTTCTTTTGATATTCTGATATATGCTAACTTTGTTAACAACATTTCATTTCCAGAGAAATGAAAAGGAAATGACCAGTGCTACTCAGTTAGCGAGAGCTCGTTTCCTAATCCTCACAGTGAGGGTATCAGCAGGCAACTGGGCCGCATTAGCATCTACTGGGACCCAACCTGTGTCCTGATGTAACGTTCCAGGAAAGTGAGTCATTCCTGCCCATAAACATTGCTGTCAGATGGCATAAAACAAGTACAACAACTGAGTGCACCAACAAGGATTCTAGTTTTAACAGTGCTCAAGTTTTAAATCTTTAAATTATTGCCTCTCTGTACTCTGCCTTCCTGCCTGCGAGTCTGCCAGTGTTCCCTGCTAAGCACAGAGTACAATACAGACTTCTCTGGCGTTTTTCTCCAGATGCACCTTTTAACGAGTTTTACTGTTACTTGGGCGGCCTCCTGATAGCAATGTGATACCTAGGATCAGCTACAAGGGCTGCTCCAAAAGTAATGCCTCCTATGTTTTTATGCTGGCCCATGAAGTTAGAGGTGGATGTTGGTGGCATGGCAGCAGAGGTTTAGCCTTCTCACCAATACCCCATTACATGTTGTTGCTGTGGGACAGACAGCAGCAGAGGGGCAGTGTGACTGAATGGTGTCTGACATGGAAGTGAATGAAGCAAAGCTGTGTCACTAAATTGCTCCATGTGGAAAAAATGCCCCCCACTGACATTCGTTGATGCTTGCTGAACGTCTATGTAGACCCAACAGTGGATGTGAGCACAGTGAGGCTGTGGGTGGTGAGTTTCAGCAGTGGTGACACTGATATGAAGGACAAGCCAGGTTTTAGATGGCCATGCAGATGTTTAGGAGAGCACCATGCAGGCTCTTGTTCATGGCTGGTGAAAATGCACAGCTAATGGTAGTGACTGTGTTGAAAAACAGTGTTTTATAGCTGAGAATTTGCTCTATCCAACAGTGTTATTGGCATCTGTTGTAGTTTCCATGGAAATAAATGGGAAGCATTAGTTTCAGAGTGACCCGTGTAGGTTGGAAAAGATCTTAAAGATCACCAATCTGATCTTCTGAGCCCCATCACTAAACCGTGTCCCTCAGTGCCATCCTGTCTGGGCCAAGACCTCATTAACTTGTTTTAGCTTCTCAGACCTCCTCCTCAGCACCCCATCAGGTGCCCCAGCCAGCTCATAGGTTTTCTGGGAAAAGGAACAAGCTCAAAAAAGAAATCTTTTCCTATCTGACAATGCATCTTCCACCTGCCGCTCTTTCCTCACCTTCTCAAGGCCAGGCAAAGCAAACGCAAAGATTACTTAAAGCATTTTTTTCTGTGTGATAGCAGATCGGAGAGTGAGTCAGTTCATATTATCAGGGGGACTTTGGTACCCTATGGTATAAGGCTTTGTCCTTGGTGGGCTAGCATGTAAACACTGCGAGCAGAGCCATGCACCGGGCACAGACAGCTGGCGTTGCATGTGTCCATGTGCTGGCAAGCCCCACACCATTAGACATTAACCCTGCAAGGTACCCACTCTGTTCTTCATCCTGCACAGGCTTCTGCTCCCACGAGTGCATCAGGTACACATGGCTGAATGATCTTGAAAATGGGTGAAGCTTTGTGTTGATGCCCTACTTCTGTTTGGGTCAGAGCTAATAGCATAATATATAAGTAGCATTAACAACTTCTGTCCTACCCTTGAGTGCCTCCAGATTGATCTACAGGCTCTTGTTTATTACACATCTTCTGCTTGCCTGCTCTGTGACTGCTTGGGAAAGGTTGTTACACCTTAAGGTGATATTGTCCAGGTGGAGAGACCCGAACCACTCCTCTCACTGTTTTCAGTTATACACAGCCACACAAGCATACTATACCAATAATTCTGAGGGAATAAACAGGGCTGTGCAAATTCACCCCCCTATCTTCTGTGGTTTGGTGGAGCCAGGGCGCAGCTAGGCAGAGGTGGGGATGGGGAGGGTTAATGATTTACTTTTTTCCCCTCTCACACCGTTGTAATAAATCTCTGAAGAACTGTGTTCATGTATAAGTGCTAACACAAATGTATGCACCCAAGGGAGTTGGGAAGGGAAACAGTCGCTTGGCCAAACAATCCATCTTTATAATATCGATTCAGCCAAGTGACCTAAATGGAGGAGCAGCCTTTCAGTCTAAGCACCAAAGCGCTGCGTCCATTTGATGCAATGAGCACACATTTTCGGGAAACGCATGGGAGAAAGCCAGTCAGAAGAAAATCTGAGGCTTTCTCTGAACACCCCTCGGCTGCTCAAGGACAGGAGATGGTGTGGGAGAAGCATGGGCAGCTTGGTGCTGTTCTCTGCACCATGGACCCCTGTCTCTCTGCCGCGTCTTTTTGCTGTGGGTGAATTTCCCAACAAGGCAGAGCTGGCTGTGGCGGGTCCTCGCTGGGTCCCGGCAATGGGATGTGGAGATGTGGACACGGACATGTCCTCTCCATTGTGGCCCTACAGGCCCTACATGCTTCTGCTTTAACCGAGCTGGCTCGGTGCTGGAGTGAGGAACAGCCTCCTGCATGGGAATTCCACAGCATTTCGTAAGCCCTGCCCCAGCTCTTGGCTTGGACCACCTCCAAGCTCTGCCTCTCTCCTGTTGCCAATGCCTGTCTTGATTTTCGATCCTCACGATTTGCTCCTAAGCCTTTCCTGTAACCTCACCCTCTGCCTTCTACCCTGACTCCTCACAGCAGTGAAAGCAGAATATCCAGAGCAACATTTTCCTCCTGTCCCTTCCTCTGTGCTGTGACGGCAGCAGGGCGAGGTGATGCTCCGGTACACACACCCGAGCTGGGCTGGCTGCCACCCACACTCTGCTTTTTCCAGTCACACTCTTTGCCTTGCCAATGCCAAAGCACACACACAGAGGCACCTCGTGGCACAGCTTGCTTCAGGCCACGTGTGCTCTCAGCTGCCGGTCACAACGTTTGCTGGAGCCTGGTCCTTCGCCAGCTTCCTCCAGGGGTCAGGCATGGCACTGCTGCGTGGATCTCACATGGGTGACACGTTGGACACCGTCCTCCCCCTACCCCCAAACACCCAGCTCTCCACTGCACCAGCACCACTCTGCCCCATCTCATTACTTTCTCCTTAGCTCAGGGCTAATCTGTCCTTCCCTCTCCATTGACCTAATTTCTCCCTATTTCTGCCCATATTCCCCTTCTCCCACACTCAGCAGCTTTTGCAGTTCTCCATCAGACCGGCCTGGCTCCCCTCCCACTCCTTGTATCATTCCACATCATCAGCTCCTCCTATCTTGAAGTAACCCCCATGTCTTCCTAGCTAGATTGCTTTTTTAAACAGCCATGCATTCACTTTTTGTGTCTTTTCTTCTTGATCTTCAGCCACAGATTTTGTGAGCTTCAGCCTACTGGTTTTTGGTTCATCTCTGCATTTCCTTCCGTCTTCCCTCTTTTGAAATTCCTGTGGTTTATCACTCTTCCTGACTAGTTTCCTTCAGCTCACTTCCAAAAAGTAGGTTGGTCTGTGCGGGAGTCAGAAACCCACCTTCTGTTGAGAGAAGAGTTTAGGAAAGCTCTTTTTTTTCTGCACACACACACACACAACCAATTATTCTCAACCCATTCTAAGTCAGGGAAAAAAAACACAAAAACAAACGTATCTTTCAGCTAAAGGAATTGGAAGATGATGGCATGGAAGGATATTAAAACTGGAAATGAGCCATTTTGTTACGGTTCTGTTAAGGAATATCTATCTAGACAGACCACTGCCTACCTGCTGGATGGGGAAAAGGTATCTTAAGGGGAAGTTCATGAAGCAAAAACGGGAAGATATAAACTCATCATAAGTAAAAATACCTGGTGCTATCAATAGAATGTAATGGACTGAAAATAAGGGTGAGTAGCATTGATTTTTTGACTTGCTCTGCTTTTGCTGAAGCCCATGGCCAAAACCCAGTCAAAATCAATAGCAAAATTCATTGGGAAGCCACAAGACAGCTTTGATCAGGTTACATCTCTGTGGCTTGATTTTCATTTTGAGGTCACTTGACCATTTTCTGTATTTCTACACTTTTTACAGTTGGACTTTCTTAAAAGCTGTCCAAGAACTACTCTGTGTCATGTTATCCCTAGGGTTGGCTTTCTAGCTCTATAAAAAAAAGCTAAGGTAAACTTTGAGTAATCATTTATGACCTTTTCTCACCCTCTTCTGTTTGTTTAAGTGTATTTGATGCTCTCCATGAATGAATGGCTCTTCTTCAGTCACTTCCCTGTGTTGCACCTCCGTACTGCTGCACCACGTTAGGGCTGAGGAGCCCCACGTAAGAGCACTGTGAGTCAGATGCCAATTTATTTGCTCAGCTGTCACTTCTGTTGTCTTTGGAGAAATTTTGCCCCTAAGCAGGTGCCAGTTTAGTCACCACCTTTGTGGACATATCAGAAATGTGGATTCTTCATGTAATGGGCCATGTGTCTTTAATGGACAATACAGGTCCAGAACACGGCAGCCCTTCTTTCACTGCTGAAGTGCTTGGGGATGATTCCACACTCCAGGTCCTGTACTCTGAGCAAGGATGGCGGGCAGCAAGGCAGTTGTGTGTCTTGTTTCACCTCTGCATTCTCCTCCTCTACCCACATCTTCTTTTGCCAACTACTTGGTCTCCCAGGCAGAGGGGATCCAGTGGTGAGCTGGATTAGGGAACTGAGTTCCTGTAAAATTAACTCCCCAAATGCCTGGCCAGTGTTCATCTTTCCTGCTTGCTACATGGATGTGCAAAATCCTGGGCTAGCACAAGGAGAGTCGAAGGGAACAGGGCAGCATTCCCTTTGTGGCAGTGCTGCCTAATGCTGTCTTCAGTTATTTCTGGAACTGCCTTGTTGGTACATTGGATGATTAAAAAATGGGATTTTACTGCTGAAAACACTTCTCAAATGTATATCCATTGTAATTTTTCTATAACGAGAAAGGTTAAATATTTATCTTCTCACAGCTTCTGAACACTGTTCGGATTTTTCAGGGATGGCTTCTCCAAAGCACACGGTTTCTCAGCAGCTTGGTAAATGTTAGCTCTGAAATTAATTCAAAGGTTGTTACTGCCACGTAACTGCCAGTGTGGAATGATACTGTGTGAGCATTCATCCTACCAAGAAGGTGACGTTCTTTCTGAGTCTTCAGTAACTAAAATGCTGTTATTTAAATGGTGTCTCCTAATTTCACCATTAAATGAATGGACGAACAACTGGAAGGACATGACAACTGAAAAGGTTTATTATTCACACTTCTTCTTTTGAGAACTGTCTATCTATGAAGTAGCCTTCCCAGGCTGGATGGGGCTGTGAGCACCCTGGTCTAGAGGGAGGTGTCCCTGCCTATAGCAGGGGGTTGGAAGATGGTCTTAAAGGCCCCTTCCAACCCAAACCATTCTATGATAAGTATGGGCAGTAGTAGAAGAATAACTGAAAAATGCGAAGGGGAAGATTTAGTTGCTGTGAAATTGGTACTGAAAGACAGCAAGATGCAGGAACTAAAAGTTTTAATTGCTAAAGACAACTGATGTTCATTCTTGTGAGCAGCAAACACCTCTTCCTCTGCCAGAAGTGCAGGAAGTGAGGGAGATCCTATGAAGTCACGTTGCATTTTGGTGAATCCACACAAACAGGGTTGAGAAGATACCTGAATATTCTTCCCCTGAATTGCTCCCTTCTGGCAGAAGAGGTGGAAATCAGTTTCCCAAGCAATGTTAACCAAAGAAAACAGCATTCTCTTCCCAGTTTGTTGCCATTTCTTGCAAATGCTCTGTAATTTCAACAGCACAGCTTCTGCAAGGGAGTAGCTGATCTGTATGTAGGTCCTACTAGAAAAATAAAGTACATTTTGCTGATGAAATGAAAGAACCTTTGAACACCACTCTCAGCCATTGTGTTTGGGTTTGGGGGATGCTATGTGGAGCTAGGGGTTGCGGTCAACAATCCTTGTGGATCCCTTCCAACCCAAGATGTCCTATGATTCTAAGATTCTATTATTCTAATTCTTCATCCTCAGCTACTTCTGTCCTGTGTACAGCAAATATGGGAAGGCAGTCACCCTGCAGACACCATCCAGCTCTGCTTTCCCCCAGTGCATGGTCAGCTATTCCCATGCCAAAAGCCGAGATAAGAGGTTACTCTCAGCCATTCATTGCGTAACTGAGGATATTATACAGGCTAAGGACCTGGTTAAAAGACCAAGGACATTATTCAGGATGAGTTACTCGGAGCCATGTCTTAAAGCAGCTAGTCTGTAGCTTCAGAGAGTCTTGCTCAGTTTGCTCAGGAACTGCAATGTAAAATTTCTGCCCCCAAATGACCTCTTTTTGCAAAATCAGTTTGACTGAGAATTGTCATTTCTTTAGACCACTTCTGCATCTGCCTGACAGCCAGACTGAGACACCAGAGCACTGGGAACAGGTCAGAATGAGGCAAGTGGCACTTCTGCTTTCTCCTTCTCCAGTTAAGAATCCAGAGAAGGAGAGATCAGGTTAAGAATCAGGTTTTTTTCTTTCCAAATGAAAGGGAGCATTGTTTCTACCATAAGCCAAAAAGTAAATGTTTGCCCTTCAAAGAAGTTATAGTATGTCAAGAGGCAGACCTGGAAGTTCAACACTGCAGGGCTGACTCCTCTCCTGGGACTTCCCTCTGCCCTCCCCAAGCCTGTGCAGCTGCCCTGTGGGGACACCTCGTGGCTCCAGTGGCCACTTTGGTTTGGGTTTTGTTGGCTGGTTTCAGGGAAAGAGCACCTCTTCCGTGTCTCTACAGGCTGAGCAAAAATGGGACGTAGAATGTGAAGTCCGATGTGCAGGTGGTCTCTAAAGGGAACAAATTTAATCTATAATTTCTATCAAATATCTGCTCTTCTCCTAATGATTCTTAGCAGCTAATGCTCATTTCAGGCAACATCCATAATTTTGCATGAGAGATTTGATCTTTCTGAGTATTCATCATTTTTAGGTCAAACCAACCTAAATCCCCAGTTGTTTGGGGGGAAATGATAGTTCCCCTTTCCTCAGCACCCGTTAGCTCGCATCTGGGCACTGCACTCAATTTTGAGACCCCTGAAACAATAGCAATGCTGACAAGATGGAGAGATCATAGAGGAGATCAACAGGATGGTGTAGGAGAAGAGACTGAGGGGTTGAGATTTGTTCAGCTTGGAGAAGAGGCTTGAGGAGAACCTAAAAGTGGTCTACTAACAACTACAAGGAGTATGTTGAGAAGATGAAGGCAGGCTCTTTCTTCTCACTGGTGCACAGCAAGGGAACAAAAGACAAAAGACATGAAGTGAAACAGAGGAGGTTCTCATTAGGTATTAGCAGGGAAAAATCCATCAGACTAATTAAGCAGGAGGTTGTTCAGAGAGGCTGTTGGGTGATATCAAGACTCAACTGGCTAAAGCTCTAGAAACCTGCTCTGATCTTGCCAGTAGCTTTGCTTTGAACGTTGGACCAGTGACTTTCCACAGTCCCTTCCAACCCGAGTGACTTTACAGCTGTATGACAAATTGACCCAGTGCTGGATAATAAGGACATCAATCCACTGCTTTCAAATTCATGAAGTTTTAAGACATACATCTTTGAGAAATTGGCAACTAAACCAAACAGAATCAAACCAGGACTTGGGCACTTCACTGATGGAAATTTTATTTAATCATACCTACATGTGCCTATTAGGCACTGAGGGAAAACTGCTATTTTTACTTACTTTTTTTCCTTTCCCCTTGCTATGCGTGTTTATGACTCCTGCCCATCTTGAAGATATACCATCTCTCATTCATCCTTTTGGAAGAACAAACCTTAGTATTCTCCGTGAAAAACATATTCCTTTTCTTCCTAGGTTTACAAGAGGCAATAGTCCCTCTGGCACCAGCAATGTGTGTGTGTCCACAGTCATTTTTCCTCTCCTGGTGCTGTGCCTGCCACATGTTTGTGGTAAAGGCTGGCCCCTGGTTTGTGATGATGGCTGGCCATGGGCAGGGATACGATAGAATCAGGGAGAAGGTCTGTGAAAGACTTGCTGGTGTCATACTGAGTATGAGAAAAGTCTGTGATGACCTACAGAAGAGAAAACCTGCTTATTTTTTTATACTGGAGAGAGGTGACACGCTCGTCATTTCTGGTGCATTTGTCATGACGGCCTCCTGGTGGGAAGCCCATCTGTCTGATCTCTTCTTGCAGCTTTCTTTAGCGTGAGAGAGACAAATCATCTGGGACCATGTGCTGTTTTTATGAGATGTCTCCACTCCCTGCTCAAAACTTCATTAGCTGCAAAGTCTTTACAAGCACTTTGCTCTCAGGCTTGACCAGCTCAGGCACAGTGTGGCTTATAGGAGCCTTCCTGACTTCACAGGGGACAGATGGGCGCAGGGCAGGTCCCAGGTTGAGTGGACCTTGGCCTGAACCAAATAGAAGAGCAGTTTGTGATCATCAAGGCCTCACAGCATCATCGGGCTGTTATAAATGAATCTTCTGATGGTGTGGACCGGAGCAGTGCTCACACATCTGCAGTTGATTTGTTACATGCGTCAAGCACATCACCGTTAGCCCTGGTTGTCACCAGACTTTGTCCCAAGCAGGAACGCCTCACCCTCAGCCTGGCTCACTGCTAAAGCAAACAAGGTTTGCTTTGCCATGCTCTGTTGCAATGTCACCGTGCGTCACACGGCTCTAGGATGTGGCCAAGCCAAGTGACGTGTGCGAGCCCACCCTGTTCTGGGAAGGTCCCACGCCTTCACTGGACAGCTGAACATCCACATAGAAAATCAATGAAGACAAAGAGCATGTCTGCCTTACATAGCCTCTGTATTTTTTTTGTCATTTTCTTTCACCACGGGCTCGTCAGACCCAAGTTGCTCTTTGCCCAAAGGCTCCCTTGGTTGTTGGTACAAAGTGAGCTCAAAATGCTGGAGCAAAGACTCCAAGATGACCCAGCTGCAAGGAGTGATCCCACCAGACTGAGTGAATCAATGAGGACCTGGGAGGGATTCGGGGGGGAGTGCCTCTTTGTTAACTCAAATTTTTGGCTGAAGTATAATGCAGAAAACCACACGTGTGGTAAGTGACATGGAAACAGCACGCGCGTATGTGTGGGATGACAGAAAGGCAAATATGCACCACCCTGCTATTAAAGCAAACAAAGCTCTGAGAGCCAGACCTTGGGAATTTGACGGAGAGCAGAGGTGGGAGCCTGGAGAGGGAGGAGAAAGCTATGGAAAAGCCACCCTGATGCATTGCTTTCCCAAGGTGCTGCAAAACAAGGAGGATTTCTTCTGAGAGGAATAAGCTGAGCAGAAAGCCAGGTCCTTGTAGCAAAATGAGTGAGAGTGATCCAGGAAAGTCTTTGCTTTCTAGAATGAGAGGCAAAGGCAACTTCAGAGCGACACATCATGAAAAACTCTCATTTTTCCCAAACAGGGATGCTGAACAATGCAAAACATGTGGAGTTCTACCACTCACAAAGACATTTGGGAATGCTCAGCAGTGGCTGCACACTCAGAGCTCTGACAGATAAGCCTCTGCTTATCCTGCTTTTTATGGAGAGGGACCATCGCCTCCTGCATATCCTTGAGGAAAAGGAATGAGTTCTGCAGGAAGAATGCTGAGATCTGTTCTTCCAGAAGGACAACACGAGTGTTGGGATGGCTTCAAGATGAGCAGGAGCTCCAATATAAGAACAAAGCAAACAAAATGAGCTGGGTAAGACCCAGAGCCGGTGCAGCTCAGTCCACCTGTCGTTCCCAGGCAATAGCCAGCGATGGCATAGCTGCATCTCTTTTAGATACTCTCCTTGGGTTTCTGGCCCATCTCAAGACCAGATAATAAAGGCTTACCTAAGCTCTGCTGCTGCCTTAGACAGGTATGAGCTAGAGTACTGTGGCTGATTCATCTTTGGCAAAGGACATGTGTACCTGGGAGAGGATGGCATAGGTCTGCTTCCTTTGGGAGGAGGAGATACAAAGCCATTGGGGAAAGGATGGTTTTCCTATGTCTCATCACATGTGTCTGATGTTGGAGCACAGCAGAGACCTGGCTCTGTTGTTGCAGTCATTCAGCATTCTGAGCACGCCACCAAGATCCTCCAAAATCTATATCTCTTTGCTGGATATACACGAAGAGTCAGAGAAGGGAATGTGCCATTATTACACAGTTCAGTGAACAATTGGTTGCTGACAAACAATATGGCAAAGCCTTAATGGTCAGCATTATCTGTTTGCTGGCTTGCTTGCTCTTTAAGAGCTGACTGAGAGCTTTTCTTGCTCCATGTCACTGTGTGTGTGGTACATGGCCGCCCTGTCTTCTCCAAAGCCAAATCTGTTAACAGCATCCTGCAGCTGAGGATTTCAGTTTGCTACCAGCTATTTTTTAGATACTATTCACTTCTTGTTATCACCTTGGTTTGGGAAAAGGAGCTGAGGGGCAGACAGGGGTTATCTGTCTGCTGCAGGAGAGGATGTCTCCCGCAGAGCCAGGAACAGAACATGTTTCCTGAGTTTACAACCTAATCTCAAGTAGTATTCCTGTTCGAGAATGGAAGAGAGGGTCAGCAGCAAGGGACAGCCATCAAGCTTCTCACTCAAAGTGTGCATGAAGTTCATTCTTCTCACCCAAGGGAATCTGCCCCTTGTGCAGACTTGTCCTAGAGGCAGGTGCCCATCTGGTGTGGCCTTGGCACAGAGCCTCTTTGCAATGAAAGAGGGAAAAGAGGGGGCTGATACCTCCCCTGCTCCTCCCCTCCTGGTCCCCTACCCCCTTCTGTAACTACAGAAGTGGAAGAAGATTTGCCTTTTTTTTTTTCTCTTTTTTTTCTGGTCGGGTATTTGAATTCTCCAGGCTCACAGGTTGAGGGGGAAAAGCACTTCCTGCTGTAACTCCCTCTCTGCTAGCTCCACCTGGAGGCCTCAAAAAATGCTCACATTTTTAATTGAATTATTTATCCAGTTATTTTTATATTAGGATAATATATCACTGGGGGTTTCTCTCTCTACTGAAGCAGTATTGGCACTTTCTCTTCTTGAATGATGCAGGTGAGATCTTCCTATTCTCCATGTGTGAAAGTTATGTTGGTGAGAAGACTGCGCAGCCAACAAGCTCCAGAAGAGGCATGGAGACAGCAGCAACCGTGAGTGCAGGAACCACGCTGCCATAAATGCCAGCACTGGGTTAATTACGCCAAAAACTGGATGCAGCAGCAGGAGTAGCACCAGAGCAACACGTCACGTTCCTGGTGTTTCTCCTCTGATAGCAAATCCATGCTGGAGGCTCGTGTCCAACCGGGCTGCTGCTCTTGAACTCTGAGCCTGCAAACAGCTGGGTGGTGACACGTCTGTTGGTTTAGACTATTTTAGGATCAACCTGCCCTTTTTTAGTCATTTTACAACGGGAAAATTTTGGACGCAATGAAATCATATCTTTAAATCACCTAAACTCTTTTTCCTTATCTTTTCCTATTGTGTTGCAATGATCCTTGTACTCTGTTGACCTCCTGCACACCCTCGCAGGTCCTGGGCTTCCAGCTTGGCTGTAAGGCTGGCAATGCTCACGTCCTGCTGTAGCTCTCACTGCTTTACAGTGATGGTAAGTAGCAGTGGATGTGTTCCCTCCTTGGACCTTCACCTGATGTATACGAGCGTTTATCTGTGAGAGGAGCACTTGTTGATTAATTAAGTAGAAACTTAGAAGACTCTTGCCTTTTACTTCCTACTTTCCCAGGTTTTCACACCAGTAGACACGTGTTATTTTCATTCATCCAATGCTTGCTGCCCCTCTCCGTCCTCATCCTGGCTGGAGGTGGCAGACATCCCCATGTCCTTGTGGGGCCATCTTTTGTTGAGATCTGTCAGCAAGGCCTCTCCACCATCAAGGGTGTCAACAGTTCTTTCCAGTATAGCATCATCCACAAAGCTCAAGTCCTGCATCCAGGTCAAGAACTGGCCCCACATTGGAGCCCCACAGAACCCCACTGGTGACGGCCACCAGCCTGATGTAACCCCATCTGCTACAACCCTTTGAGCCCGACCCAACAACCAACTGTTCACCTATTGCACTCTAACTGTATGCTGGGCATTTTGTCTTTGCTTCCTTTCTTTCAAATCCATTTTTTGACCAGACTATTGAGCCCCAACCAATGGGCTAAAATTGCTCCTGAAGGAACTCCCACACTGGGTTAATAGAGGCATCCTCAAGCTTTGGAAGGACTTCTTTCCCGCTGGCTTGGGAAGGAGTGCTGTGAATAGGGCTGGTGTTGCCACTAAGGTCACATCAGCCAGGTAGGATGCTGATCCCATTTTAAATGGCTCAGATTGACAGTGTTTGTTCAGAAACACTTGTTAACCAAAAAGCAAAACTGAATATATGGATATAACCACTGTACACATTAGGGCTAGAAAGTCTCAATTCTGGGCTTTCTGGTTTTAGTCACAGCGGTGCAGAACTATAGAATGGCTGAGAAGTCCTAGCTGGCTGCCGATTATTTGAAGCATTTCATCTGGGGTCCACAACTGTGAGTTGATTTGAGTTCACACAGCTTTTAACACATTCAAGTAATAAATCACTCCCACACATATGATGAATATGTGTTTTTGAGAAAAAGCAAGCAAAGGTCTCTGTGTAAAGCCTTTTATGTCATTTAGCTGCAGAATACTTGATGACTGTACTTAGCAGACTCAGAGAAGCCTCTGTGCATTCACATCTTTAGTAGTAAATATGCATGATAAAAGGTTCTCTAAAACCCAAACAACAGGGCTTAATTCTAAGCTGAAGTTTGCAGCTAGGCCTACAGTTTGTTTGCTTGCATTTGGAGTACTTTATTCTACGCATCTCTCTGCTCCTCTTCTGTTCTGGCACCATAGCACTTCTTATCATGCTCCTGTGCAAAGCTGCCACTTTGAAGAAGTCAGGACGTTTTTTCACCACGACTTGGTATTTGAACACAAATCAGTTATTTCTATTTTCAGCTGCAACAGTGATAGTATAACACAGTTATATTTACACGAGCTGCTCGTTCATTTCATCTGAGCCATAGTTACGCTCTGAGATCTGCTGTTTGGAATGCAAAATGTATTTGTAAACCTAAAAAAATTCCCAAAACGTGGAAAGAATAGTGCCAATAAACTCTTCCAGTACAACTATCCTCATTTTTGTGCAATCTGGAGCCTTGAGAGCATGCTGCATCTGTTCCACTTGCCAGCGTTCTCTTGCCTCCCCTGGCACGAATCAAGTTTCAAATCCTATTGATTTTCTATGACATGATGCCTTATAAATAAGCCCAGAGTGTGAATCTCCACAGCATCAGCGTAACATTGATTTTGATTCATCTGTAAGAGCTGGAGTTTCTAGCTTCCCCTGCAGTCACTGCAAAAAGATAACAAGAGGAGTATCTGCAGTAGAAGAACGACAAGGTAAGAAAAGTTTGAAATCAATATTTTTGTTCACTGGGGAAAAGCTTCATTTCTTCTCTCTTCTTGAGGTAAATAAGACGACAAGAGAGCCTATCGAGCACTGAGCTTAATTATGCACTTGTTTTGATATACCGAGTGATATAAGCACCACTTTAGCTGAAGTGAGTTTTCTCCTGGAGAGGGATGCTTTCCAACAAACATCAACAAACCCTGAAGAGCCGGATCTTCCACAGAATTTTAAACCTAAACCAAAAGCCCCTTCTTCCCTGCACTGCCGTAGGTCTGGCAGCACGGCACTGTGCATACCAGCAAGATTCAGCACCTCTGGCTTTCAGGAACACGTAGGCACTCTTTTCCTTTCTTCCATCAGCCTGCGGCCATTCCAAACCAAGTAACAGAGGCAGCTGTTAGCCCTGTGTCACCCCGTGTCACCCCATGACACGCACTGCCTTCTAACAGGATGCAGCATGCTACTTACTGGACCGAAAGCCTTTGGTCCCTGGGCTCTTGTTGAAATGACTTTGCATGGAGCACCAGAAGGCACTCGACATCAGTTTTCCTCACCTCCTGAATTTCTGTGTAAGTTCCCAAACGGGTATGAAAATACAAACACATGGCTTTCGCTCCTCACCTTTGCTCCACGGGTAAGCTTCAAAGGGTGCAGAGGAAGGAGAAAACCATGACTTACAATAGCAGAAATGCAGTGTGTGTACTACTTGCCTGCTCCCAAACAGTGCCGCAGTATTTCCCATGTTCTGAAACGCTTGTTTTTCCCTTTCAAGTACTTATGCTTAGTAGCTCTTTGGTGCATTACCATGATTTCATTTAACAGCTGCAGTAGTGTTGTAGTGTTACGAGAACAACTTAATTAAGGATTAGCTTACTGATGTCTGCTGACATTTTATATTATAGTTAGTAAATCCCCACAGAAGTCCTTTCTTTTGCTTAGAATTCAGTTAGAGCTTTTAAGCCTCCTCTTGATTTTGTTTGTTTAAGGATATTTATGTTTTGGTCAAAATGGTTTTATTTTTTCACTCCTCTTTTGATTTGGAACAGGAGAGACAAAGTCTGAGCACTGACATGGTGTGTGAGATGCACCTGTGTTGGCAAGAGTAGTTACAGTATAATGTACTTGAAGTAGCTTCCTGCAGCTCAGTGTTTGTAGGCCGCAGCAAGAATTCTCAAGCACATACATTAATCTCACACGCTCTCAACCAAGCAGGCCCTTGTCTCCTGGGACAAAAGGCTCCGAATGCCTCTGAAGCCACAACCAAATTAGTACTGATCTTCAGCACCAACACTGCTTTTGAGCTGTAATGCTGAAGTAGAAATCTGCCTATTGGCTTTTCTGTCCATGTTGACATATAGATTTTGCCCAGAAGAGACGAATGGAAGTGTTAGTTACCAATAAAGATTCTCAAAACTAGATTCCTTACTGCTATAAACTGTCTTCTTTTTTTTTCCTGGTTATACTAGTGAGTTCTGCTAGCTACGTAACTAAAACACGCAAATAAAGTGCAAGAGACTACTCATAGCCATTTTGTGATCAAGCATCTTTTAATATTTCTATTGATAAACATTGTAAGCAAGACCAGAGTGAACAGTATGTATCTGGAGCCTATCCACTGATAGACTTGAGTCAGTGAACAACCAGTTCAAGGAGAACCACTGGCACTTTAATTTCCTTCTCGGCCGAACCATTGGATGTTGAAGTGATGACAGATCAGGAAGTGTTCCAACAGTGCCTAATTCTAATCAGAACCGAAATTGTGCGTTAGTAGCCAAGGCATAGGCAAACAATGCAACTATTCTGTATCATACACAGAAAGCAACTAGTATTGAACAGATAACGTTTGGTCAACAAACTAATTTTACTTATTTAATAATCTTTTTGCTAACAACTCAACAGGCCCAGTAGAACCAGTAAGCATATGAACTTCAAAATGCACAATTGCCACAGACAGTTGATTTGAACACAGTAACAGTGGTTGGTTGCACACTCAGAGACGGCTTTTAGATTCTTCCACTCTCAAATGGCTTTGCATTTCTGGATCATCTAGTCATGCACTGGAGAGGAATTCCATAGCTGTCTCCTTCTCTTCAGTTAACTCCTTAGCAGTCAGATCCATCTTCTCACGAGAAAAGTCATTAATGGGAAGACCCTCAACAAACTTCCAGGTCTTGTCCTGTTTGAAAACAAAACAAAAACACTCTCATGTGAGAGCAAGCTTCGTTCAGTTTGCACAAAGGGAGCTTCGCAGTGAAAGCACTACAGAGAACCAAATGTCACCTTCATTTAAAACTTTGCTCGCTTGTACTCACGTACATCAAGTTAGTACCTGAGTAAGATTACAAGTTATTCACAGCTACATGAAAAATCCTGCTTTCCTGCTGTTTTACAATACGATCTGAACTCGTAAAAAAGCAGTTTGATTCTATCATAAACCTTGTTTCTGACCACACAGGTTGTGTTTGACCTTTAAAACCAGATCAAGAAGAAGCGAATTTTGCTTTCAGATAAAGAAGACAACCAGGAATAGCTGGTCATGTCAGACTACTCTTCTATCAGTATTTCTTTGACAGCTACTTCAAAATAGTGAGTAATGGTCCCTTCTGTGAAAGACTTCTAACACTACCAGTCACTGCAGTTTTATACTGGAAGCAATGTTGTTTTATAGGACATTTCAGCAAGGTCTTGCAGAACTGGCTTAGATTTAAATACAGGCTAGTTACCTTGATCACAACAGGGAATGAATATAGCAAGTCCTCGGGAACACCTTAAGAATTGCCATCAGAAATGACTCCCATGGAAACAAATTCTCCCTGGAAACAGAAGAGTCGAGGACAAACAAATTTTTCACTGGCGAAGAAAGCAAAATTTTACCTTCCAAGATACTGCATCACGTGTGACATGCACCATAGCAGGAAACAGCGATCCCTCCCCCTCTCAACTCACCTGCTCAAGGTCAGCGACACTGACATGTAATCAAACCACCAGACAAATGAGCACTTATTCAAGATCTACTTCTTACCGCCGGAGTGCCAAACCAGATGTCCCTCACGTGATCACAGATAGCTTTGGCAGCTGACATCGCACTGGACAGCTTCCTAGCCTTAATGACAGCTGCTCCACGCTGCTGAACAGTCTGCAATTAAAAAATACTAAATTATGAAGCAGGAAAAAAAAAATCACAATTTGGCCTAAACGTTGCTAGTAAATTCCATAAGGAAAGTCCAACTTACAAACATGAATTTCATCGGTCAAGATACTATTCCATCAGTAAATAAACATGGCAAACAGAGCAAAAATGCAATCAAGAGTTTTGCCAAGACAAGCACATAATGTCACATTTCAAAGGCTTGCTCATTTCTTTATGTGTAGGTTGCTCTGAAAGCAATGTCACCCATTTATTCCCATAGAAACTACAACTGATACAAAAAGCACAGTGATACTGTTTGGTAGAGCAAAATCTGTTACAAAACACTGTTTTTCAACACAGTCACCACTGTTAGCAATGCGTTTTTGCCAGGGAGGAACAAGAGCCTGCATGCTGCAGTTATAAAACTCTGCACCAGAGGAGGTGACCCACTGATGCACAGCTGCAAGGACTGCACTGCTGGTAGGAAAACGCTGCCCACCACAGTCCATCTTCTGTTGGACTGAGCAGACGGAAGTCAGAAGGCACCAAGTCCAGACTAAATGATAGGTGTGCCTGGACAGCCCAGCCAAGATGTGCAGTACGCTCCATGGTCTTCAAACCAGCATGGGGCCTGGTGTTATTGTGCTGCAAGAGGAAGGCTGTCTTCTTCTCTGGCCTGACTCTAGAAGTTAGAACCTTCAGATTAGACAGAACTGCAACATAGTGGTCAGGCTCGATGGTTTGTCCAGTTCCAGGAAGCTCAGAAAGATCACCCCTTTCCTACCCCAAGACAGTGCACATCACTTTACGCACTTTGGACTGCATATTTTCAGTCTTTTTTCAATAGGGAACTCACATGTCACCACTCCACAGACTGCCATTTTGACTGTGGCTCACAGAGGTGACACCACATCTCATCACCAGTGATGATGTATGCAATCCAGGTAACTGTCACCTTCAACCTCATATTGACTGTCATACTGACAAACTTGCACACAGTATTTTTTCTCTTCTTGTGTGAGCGTTCGTGGGATTCATCTGTCACAAACTTGCTGATATTCCAGCACTGCCACTATTGCCTCCAACACTTCGAAGCTGATATTCAGCTCTATGTACAGTTCCTGGTCACAATCTGCCCATTTGTGCAGATGAGGTGATTGAGACACTCTTCATTTCACGGAGTGACAGCAGTGCATGGCTATCCCTAACATGGCTTGTCCTTCACATCGCTGTCCCCGCTGCTGAAACGCACCACCCACCGCCTCATTGTGCTCACATCCACTGTTTGATCTCCATAAATGTCCAGCAAGCATCAGCGAACTGTTTCCAAACACAGAAATTCAGTTCCACCACTTTGATTCATACGCACTTCCAGGTCAGACACCATTCCGTCAGACTGGCCCTCTGCTGCCATCTGTCTCACGGTAACAAAATGTTAACAGACCATCCCACCAACATCCACCTCTGACACTGTGAGCCAACATCAGAATGCAGGAGGCATTACTTTCAGAGCAGTCCTAGTACCTGCTATAGTTAGCAGCCCCCTCCTTTAATAACCAGATCTTTCAAAGCTTTAATCTCAAGAGACTTCAAGTATGTCAACAGTAACAGACTTCTCAGGAATTCACTGGAAGTTAGGTTGTTATAGCTGAATACCAACATGAACTATTTGATGACCTCAATCCTACAGTATTGTGCAAAATTAATTTAGTGTCTAAATAATCATTTAGCCCCTTTTTCTCTTCAGCAGACCATTCTGGTATAGATCAGCATTACAGTGTACCTAGAATGCAAAGCAAACCAGTATCCTGCTTTGGCCATGCAAGACACAGCAGGATAAAGGACACAGCAGTGAGAAACTCCTGTAACAGCTTTCTGCTTACACTTGGTTGGCAGTATACAGTCACTTTTTCTCTAGCAACAAGCATGGATTGGAACAATCAGTATCTAAAAACAAGATAGGACAACACGTAGACATATGACAAAGGACATCCTCAGTCCCAAACTAGATGTATATTGGATAAATACCAACCAACGTGTACCTGCTTGGAGTCAAGTTCAAAGGCTTTAATAATCCTTTCGCTTTATACTGCAGTTAAGTAGACTGTGTTCTCAATGTTTTACTACCTTCATTTATCACTACCCCAGATTAAAACATTAGTACTTTTCTAGATTTTTCAGGGTACTTTTGAGAAATGCTGTTGGTGAGGCCATAGACTGAGATTTGGAGAGAAGAGGGTGTTCACACACTGTGGTGAAGATGCTAAGCTGTTTTTGGTGGCTGGGTGGCGAGCAGCACAGGGAAGATCATCCTACTTCACCTATGAAACCACCAGCGAACTGGTGCTTGTGTGGCAGATGAGTTGCAACAAAGCTATGACCAAAATTTTGTGTTGAATCATTTGAATACTCAAAGTGGCTTTTTCTAGTAGTGTTTACATAAGTATCATAATGCCTTACGTTTTTCAAGAGCAAACAACTGACTGAGAACAAGTATCTGCAGATGATTTATTCTAGCTAAATGGATAAATTCTGAGATAGGGATAGCTGCTCCAGCCAGTCAAGTTATACAGTCTGCAGTTTCATGTGAAGCTGGGAGAAATCGTAAGTACAGAATGATCATTAAAAGGCAAGATCTTACCAGGATAAAGTCTCCCTTCAGCCAGCTGTCATCTTTTATAGCTTCATAAACTCCAACTTCCTTTCCTTTCACATTCACCTTGGCATGGTTAACATCTGGATACTGAGTGGAGGAGTGGTTGCCCCAGATGATGACATTCTTCACGTCATTAGAAGTCACACCAAGCTTCAGAGCAATCTAATTGGAAATTAAACATGCCCTTTGAATTAGCTTCAGCTTCTCAATTCACAAACTTCTTTGAAAGCACAGCTCTTGTAGTGTTTAGCAGAGACCACAGAAAGCATTCTATATAAATAGGCTCTTTTTACCTGAGATTTAGCTCTGTTGTGATCCAAGCGAGTCAAGCAGCTGAAGTTTTCCTTTGGTATCGATGGGGCTGACTTTGATGCAATCAAACAGTTAGTATTTGCTGGATTCCCAACCACCACCACCTAACAAGAAAAAAGGAGAAGAGGAATTACGGAATGATGAAGCAGCAAAGTGTATTAAGTCAAAAATGCTATTTCTGCAAAATAACTCCTTCCAGTGCAATATGAAAGCACTGTGTAAATGGAATGGCTTCGCCTTTGACAAAACAATCTCTTGGTTGTCTCCAATAATACTAAGCCACCATCACCTTAAAAACTATTCCAAGACTGGCTGTCACTACTTTATGTAATTGCTTTATAATTAAGAAAGCCAGAGGAGTTGCTTATCTCAATATTCATAGGCAGTTAGAAGTGAAATACTGCTGAAAGTCAGATCAATTTACTACTATGGGAAAACTGTTTTTTTATTCATCTTTCATCTACTAATACGCCTCAAATGATTAACGTCTAGCTCTACATAATCTCAATCACACAAGCTAATCTACAAACCTCCCTTTATATTTCCCTTTCTGAAAATGAGTTCAGTACATTTTCCATTACTCTGCAACAGTTATACTGATAGTTTTTATTCCAACTGTATAAAGAAGCAAACAAGTCTTCAGAAGCAGTAGGAAGTTCATCAGCAGAGGAAGCAGACATTAAAAAGTCAGTTACAAAGCACAGTTGGAGTCTGGGTCTAAGATTAAGAGCGGTAGGAGAGCAGCCACATGATCCCATCAACTACGCTGAAACAATCCGAGAGAGAACAATTAAAAGCTTCCAATGCTCCAAAGACCAAGATGCAAACAACTGTAATAAGCTGATCTTTTGTGCAACTGTAATTCCATATTGATACTGAAGTTAAGGGTCGTTATGTTAAAGCCGCTGATGAAGCAGACAGCTGCATGCAGATAAAACAGTTCTCCCAGAGAAGAGATAACAAAGAAAAGATTTTTCTTTTTAATATTTTTATTTTATTTTAAGTATTGCTGGTGATTATGGAATACTGCAATACAGTGTAAGACTTACCTTCTTCACTGACTGAATTAAGGACTAAAATCATCTAGCTATTTAACACACCGTATCTCATCAAACCCTCACTGTGTTATAGCTTCCAGGACTTCAGAAACAAAATGCCTGCACTGAATAGGTTCCTACTTGCACAGAATCATACCATAATGTATTTAGATCTCTTAATGACTCGGAGTTGAATTTTTAAAATTCACTTTCCATATTCACCTTGACAGTCTTTTTGGCATATTTGTCCAAAGCTGCACCCTGAGACTTGAAAATTTTCACATTTGCTTTGAGCAAATCCTTCCTCTCCATGCCTTCCCTCCTCGGCATGGAGCCAACCAGGATTGCTATGTCAAGGTCTTTGAATGCAACTTCCTCCTTGTCTGTTGGAATGACCTCTAAAAAGGGAAGGAGAAAAGAAAACTAAGTTTTATAGCAAAACATTTATATATATAAGGATATATATATATAATCTGATCCAAAAGCAGCAGCACCTTTCTGTTCCAAAAAAATGCAAGCAAAGCCATTTGGTACTAAATCCAAAGATTAAATACTTGCTATTCGACAGTTTCCATATGCAAATATTTAGTTAAAAGTTTAGCTATAAATTCTGAGCACAGGAGAAAGACGTGTCAGAAGATATCTTCTGTTTATATACACATATATCCATCCATATATACACACACGTACATGCAGAAATATGCAAGTTGCTCTTCACTTTTACAAAAAAGAACAATCATTAATTGACATGCCAAGCACAAGTGAAGATTTCCACTGCCTCTAAAAATCCCAGCTGAAGAAGGGTTGATCTGTACAAGAGCTAGAAGCTACTCGCTTTTCATGTTAGGGCTGTAATAATCACAGTGGCGTCTACTGGCTCCCTTTCTTGTGCCTGTTTAGAACACAGGAACTTAAATATTACATGACCTGAGGAATGTTTTCTCAGTTTGTGTCTTTTTGCAGAGGACACATCTCAAGAATTGTTTTTTGGCTTGGTAAAAATACGCAGGCATATCTAAAGATTCAAAGTTATTTTACCTGTAGGCCAGAATACAATAGATAAATGTCCAAGTACCTGATGATTGGTTGAATGTGCTGGCTACCCAGGCTTAGATAACACAGACCAGGAACTCAGTGAATTCTTTATACAGAACTCACTTGATGACATTCTGCCTAGTATGAAGTCTAAGTCACATTAATTTAACATCCACTATATATAAAAACAATAAGCATCATCTAATACATTCTTCTGCTTATTAAGTAGCTGCTTAATGCCAGCTACTGCAATTTGTAGACCCAGCAGCTGTGTTAGAATACCACATAGGTACAAGAAAAATGCCTTTTGGCCACCTCTCAGCAGCGGCAGGGCACAGTCTTGCAGCTCCATCACCACGCCTTCCAGAACAGTCATCATAGGGGTGATATCCAGCAGCACAAGTACAAGAGGCTGCAAGGAAAGAAACAGTTTACTCCGCATTGGTCGTAGACTCATCTGCTTTGAAAATTAATTTGTCTTGTTATCTACTAGAAATTTATCTTGTGTAAGGAATATCAACTTAAAACTTCAGCACAACCAAGTACTGAAAGCTTGCATAACAGAGCAGGACTCTCAAAGAATAAATCGCTTGTATATTGGGCAAACATTAATTCTGACATTAGCTTATTCATTTCTGGGCAGCAGAGACAAACGACAGTCAGTTAACACTCACCTGCTCTTTGCCAAAGACATCTCCCTTGGCAATGCTGTAGAGCAGGGAGTAAGCAATCTGCCCGGCAGCTCCGGTCACCAGGACTCTGATGGGTTCACCCTGGAAAAAAGTCAGGGAGACTGAGCTACAGCCACACAGTGCAGGGTCACAGCACCTCGTATTAATGGTTACTACAGAAATGGGGTTAAGATTATTAAACCTGGATGAAATCACATGCCTAAATATGGATCAAGGCCAGCTCCTGGGATCATACTGGAACCTCCAGCATCTTCTCTGCCTTCACTTACAGAAACAGACCATGCTTGCAAAGATATCCCCGAGAATAAATGCTCCCAGAACAGTTTCCAAAATTCCAAGAATTACAATAAGAAAACATGATACGTATTTAAACAGTGCTACCTCTTTGGCACGAGGCATTACACCACGCACCCGACCATTAGACTACCCACTTAGGCGTTCAAACTCCCCATTTTCGGCAGCTGTTGTACTCAGCCAGTTTTCAGATCCTGAAAACACAGACTTTTTTTCTGTGAACTATTCTGAACGCTTACCTGAAATTGAAGATTTGCTGAATGCTGTAAGCCAAGGAATCTTAAAACCAGTGTCTCACTAACCCGTTACGCAGCAAATCCACAGACATTAAGGGCAAATCCAGACACCAATATCCAAACTGACCCAAAACCCCCGAAGACTGGCAGGACGTTATGCCAACCTGCTGTTATACTGTAACTAACACAAAAAAACACAACGCAAACACCACAAGGCTTACTCTGTAGCAAAAGTCCATTCTGTTAATCAGAACCAGGACATGGGGAGCTCCAAAGGCATGTTAATACTGAAGAGGCAAAACATGCCAAGGGCTATTCATAATCCAATATTCTTTAAGCCTGCTTTTTGTATCACTCTTTTTCCCTAGAGGCAACAGGGGGGAAACTGCTAAGACAGGAACAAGAAGGCTTGGACCAGTCTGCTGGAATTCTATGCTCACTTTTACAATTAATTAAAAGATTATCATTTCAGTTATGGACAAAACACAACATTCAATTATGTCAGAAGTAATTTAATTGCATACAGAGCTCCACTACTAAGCACTGCTTGCAGACCAAAGGCGGTTGTTTTGCTCAGCACTGAAGAGGTTGCAGCTGAAATACAGGTCCAGCTTTGGGACCCTGAGTTTAAAGCGATGCTGAAAGCAAGACAGGATCCAGGCAAACATGACATGGGTGGCTGGAGCCCTGTGCACATGTCCTGTAAGATGAGGCTGAGGAAGCTGGGCATAGCCTGGAAAGGTAGAGAACAGAGGGTGCTCCAGCAGCAGCCTGCTAATGCTTCAAGGAGGGCTACAGAAATATCGCTGCTGAACACTTCTCAGTAATAGATGGCGGAATGGGAGGCCACAGATCACAGCTTGGGAGGCTGAGCATGGACGTTAGGAGGACAATTCTCAACTAGGGTTGTACTGCTTCACTGGAACCAGGTACCCAGAGAGTTTGTGCACCCTTCCCCCTTGATGGTTTTTAAGATCCAGATAAAAAACAAAACAAAAAAACCAACAACATGCATGACCTCACGTTGAAGGAGCAAAAGACTTTCTATTGGGCTGGATCAGACAACCTCCAGACTCAAGAGCAAGGCAGAGGTCAGACCAGATGGTCTTTCTAACCAACATTCCTGCCATGACACACTGAAACAGGTTGCCCCAGGAGGTTGTGGATGCCCCATCCTTGGAGGCATTCAAGGCCAGGCTGGATGTGGCTCTGGGCAGCCTGGTCTGGTGGCTGGTGACCCTGCACATAGCAGGGGGGTTGAAACTAGATGTTCATTGTGGTCCTTTTCAACCCAGGCCATTCTATGATTCTATGGGTCTGTGATTATGATTTGAGTGCATACTCTCTGCCATAGCCACCAGCCAAGCACAGCTGCATCAAGCTAACACAAGATGGTCATAAAAATTAGGCTACCTAGGAGCTGTCTCATTCTACACTGTACTAGATAAAACAAGAGCACAAGTGATAATCTATTGAATACACGAGTTAGAATTAAACATGATTTTGCCTTTATTATTCATAATATTCTTTAAATGTTTGGTTAATTAGCAGCCAGTTACGGTGTTGAGCTGCACTGCTTCATTTGAACCCATCTTACTGCGAGTCTCATCCCGCAAACCTCATGAAAACTGATGAGGAACGAGAAGGAGAGGAGCCAACCAATTCCTCCCATTTTAAATCTGAAAAGCATGTTGTTTTGGAAGTTATACGCTACAAACGTACTGCGATGTCTGAACGATGATAGGCACCACAGACTCAGAAGCATATCAGGTTTAAGAACCAACTTCAGTGTGTTTTGAAGGAGAATCTACTTTTTATTTAGGAAATGGAACAACGAATGCTGTTTTAAGGCTGCTAATCTTAGCAGTTTGGAAAGCAAGTGCTTGAAAATTACTGTACTGCAGAAATTTGGCCTGGTAAAATCCCATATTGGGAGGATATAAAAGCCATCCTGTAAGGGACGTGTAATGGAACTGTCAGCTCACTGCCTGAACTGATGATTGAGCACCTGGTGAAGGGGTATGGCTGGCCCAGGAAGCACAGGTGCAAACAATTTCCCTGTGCTTCCCACGTGACTGGAAGGGGGTTGGATGCAGGGTCCAGCCTGGGCTCATTTAAGGGCTGGCCTCAAGGGAGAGAAGGCCTCCTGGATGAAGGCTGCTTAGTGAGGAGTATTCTACAACTGGAGTCCATTTCACCAGCTGGGTGAGTCAACTTTTCTTCCTGTGTATGACTATTGGTATTCCCAGTAATACTTTGCCTGGTATTGCAAATAACTTGTCAGAAGCAGATTTGCTGCTTTGCAGGACAAACAGTGTGCTACACCAGAACTTATAAATATAATAAGAGAACACATTTTCTTTGAGCTTCCTGGTAGCCTGAATCAATTACAAATTTGGTGCTGCAGAATTTTTGTTGTAATAAAGGATTTTAGGAAATTGGGCTCACAAGTTGCTAAGGAGAAAGATCCTATCTATAGTTGTGTCAAAAAAGGAGACAAATTCAGCAAACTACTTATACTATATGCTTTCCGTTTTATATGTTAGTGTGATCCAAACAAAAAGAACTCCATTGTATTCATTAATGAGTATTTAGCCCAGCAACAGGATAGGAAAGGAACAGAAGATTAAAAAAAAATGTAAGTAGGAGGTTATTTTTTGTGCTAAAATAGACTTAACACTTACCCTTGCTAAAAAAAGCCCTGTCTGACTCACCTCCACCCTCTCAGAAAATGTTTGTTTACTGCCATCCCTCTGTTTTCCTCTCTCTATTTTGGCCTGGAAGAAACACAGCAGCTAACACAAAGCAAGGACCCAACTCCTTACTTACTGCCTACTTAGTTTTTTTTAATCTCCAAGCCCTCCTATATTATACTCAACCCAAAGCTTCCCATCTACCATCAGCAACTGAGCAATAAGTGGATTTTCTTCTCTTTGTTTTTACAATCTCTTGATTCCAGAAGTTGGGTCAACATGCTGAAACTGTTGTGCTTCTTACAGAAGCAGAAGGTGGCTAACTCTCCCTAGCAAGCTTATGTCACATCACTTACAAGCACTGTTATCCTTGAGTGGCTGAGCAAGGGAGTTTGGAGAAGCGTGTAGCTCCCAAGCTAAGTGTCCCTGCAGTGAGGGAGTTGCAGGTGCACACACATTCATATTCAGGCACTTTAATCCGTGACTTGGCTCCTGCACAGGGCTTCAATGAGAACAGTGTCATGCTTTAGTAACTGCAGAGGTGACCTTTATTTGAACTAGGAAAAAAATAAATGAAACGAGTAACTGAGCATTTAATTCCAAAGCCTTTTCTACTCTGCATATATCAGATACATGGTTAAAAAGTTTTAAGAAGCAAAGAGCAGTAAAGATAATGGGGGGGAAAAAAAAAAACAAAAACAAAGGAGGTGTGAACGCTGTGACCCCTGATATTTGTCCTCATTCAATGAACATATTGGATTCCTACCCACTCAGATTATCACCGATTAAAGGTAAATATTCTGTTATCAAATGAGGAAATGATGGGTTTAATGCCTCCAGTCCCCAGCTGGGACTTAGGAACTCTGTCTAAATTACTTCTGTGATTATTGCTGGTATCAGCAGACTTAAAATATCAGTGCTGTGAATGGTAATAGTACTACATGGCAAAACAAATCAGGAAGTTAAGAAGTTCAGTTAAAAAGCAATGTTAACCCATCATCTAACAGGTGCAGGAATGAGAAAAATCTGTTGCCTGCTTATGCAAGTGATGAACTTTGAATTACTAATTACGGTTATAAAAGACCAGAATAAGCATTATTGCAGCTAAACTTGGCTGTCTGCTGAGTTGCCATCAGTGTTATTCCTGGCCAACCAAGCTATCCCACCATGCCTGACAATACTTGGTGCATACCAGTGAGTTTAACTAGTCACAGTGCCCTCAGAAGCTTGGAGCCTACGAATCAAGGCCAGGCTGGATGTGGCTCTGGGCAGCCTGGTCTAGTGGATGGTGACCCTGCACATAGCAGGGGAGTTGAAACTAGATGATCTTTGTGGTACTTTTCAACCCAGGCTGTTCTGTGATTCTATGAAACCCCTCCTTTTGTTCCTTCAAAAGAGCAGGGGGCACTGACAGCAGATGTATCTGGGAATGAGGCAGACAGCATCAGCAGGAGAGGGGCAGAACTCCAAGGGAATTCTTTCCTTCAGCAGTGACCTTCAGCCAGGTGCCCCTGCTAACTTTCTCCATGTCATTCAACTAACAGCAGTTAAATCAATAGACGCAAGATTCTGTTTCAGAAGTTCAATGCTGATAGCAAATACATAGAATGCTGGGGGGGGAGGATGAAAGCAATGATGTTCCAATGAGTCTGAGCATCAAAGTAGACCTTTAAACAAATGGTTCCTGTGGGAAAAGCAGATTCATGGCAACCAGTTTGGAAAGCTTGCATGCAAAATGAAATGCTCTGTCTTGTGGTGGCTCCTGAGAGTCCATATTTTGAACAGAAACAAGAGTTGAGAAGCAGAATTGATGAGGTTTGCAGACTTGGGGTGCTTTCTGAAAGGTGCTGGAGAAATAAGTCATTTAGGGCATACAAATACTTTTAATATATATAGAAAAGTACTGGAAGTAAAGATTTGAGTAACAGAGCACGAAGGCTGCCTGTTACAGAGGCAAGCAAGGCCTCCGAGGAGAGCCGAAGCGCGTCCCTAACGGCCTGGGAGCCCGGAGCGAACAGTTGCCCTTAAAGCGACGAACGGAGCCGCACTGCTCCGACCCTGCAGCGTTTCTCCTTCACGTCTCAAGGAGAGCCGGAGCACTCGGCAGGATGGGCCCGGCCCCCGAGAAGGTCACCCCGCTGCCCCAGCGCCTTCGTAATGCCCCCGGGCACGGCGGGAAGGGCTCCGTGCCACAGCGAGCCCGGGGGAGCCGCCGCCATTTCGAGATCACCTCCGCCCGACGGGGCCTCGAGCCCCAGCCCCCTTCCCCCAACCACCTCCCTCGGCCCCCAACCGCCGGCTGAGCGCGGCGTCACCGCATTGAACGGTACCGACCATGGTTGGGAGCAGCGGGCCGAGCAGCAGCCTCGAGGTCACCTCTACGGCACGACTGCGACCGCCGGCGGCGTTGCGCTAAGGCACCGCGGAGGGGCGGGGCGCGCCGCAGCGCGCAGCTACATGGGGACTGTAGTCGTGGGTCGCGCCGCTCTGCATTATTGCGGCGGGGCCGAACTACAAGTCCCAGAGTGCCTTGGGGCACGCACACCAGGCCCCCGCACTCTATTGGCGCCGTTGTCCCGGCGCCCCGCCCCTCTGGACCGTTAATTGAACCCGTCCGCCTCCCGAGAGCCACTAGGGGGCGATGAGCGGCTCCGAGCGCTGCGCATGCGCCCCTGAAAGATTAAGGTTAGGACGCTTTTGGCTTTTCGGCTTGCGCATGCGTCAGATAGAGGGTGGTCGGGGCGTGCGTTGAACTCAAGGGCAGCCAACCGTGCGCATGCGCGCGAGGGGAGGAGTCAGCATCGGCTGGAGAGGAAGGACGGGGACATCGCGCGCCGCGAGAATACGTGGCTGTGCGCGTGCGCAGGTAGCGGTGCTTCGGTGGTTGCTAGGTGACGCTGCAGCGGGAACGGCGCGCGTGCGGGCGAGACGCGGGACTCTCTCCATCTCCCCCGGCCCTGTCGTCTGCACAGCGCGGGGCGGGCGGCCTTTAGGCACTGCTAAGCGCCTCAGCGCGGCCACGCTCCTCAGGCCCGCTTCCCCCGGCCTTCCCCTGCCTTCCTGTCCGGCTGGCTCTCCGTGCCTCTGACTCGCTTCTCTTAGGGGCAGCCTCTGGTTGACCCAGAACTGGGAGCTGGCCTGTGCTCCTCTGTAAAGAGCCGTGCCGCGTAAAGCTGCTCGTGGGGCAGAGCTCTGTCAGCCCGAGCCTGCAGTGAGCTGTTGGCATAACCACACCATGGATTGTTTTCTTCCTCAGGCCTTGACAAGGTTTCACACAATAAATCCTGTAATTTAGTTTAGCCTGTGCCAAAGGCTCACATGCCCTGACATTTTTCAGCAGGATTAGTTTTTAATCCTGTTTAGCCCCTTACAGGTAATTTTTTTTAACACCTTGGGCAGCACATAGACTGAATTCTGTCAGTTCTTCAGTCCTCAGACAGAAATCAGTTACTCCTTTGGGGCAGTGGTGTTAAGCGTAAACATGAACACACGGCACGCAAAGTATTCTCATTGTAGCAAGCCTTGTTGCTTATCGTCCTTATGCAACAATTCCAGGCTTCCCGTGGTTTGAGCAAGACCGACCCTCTGACAGCTCCTGAAGTATCGAAAACAGCGGTGTCAGGGTTGAAAAGGTATCGTTATACTGAGTTTGTTTTCAATCTCATACTACTCAGTGCTGATTAATAGCGATGCACTCATGCTGTGAATGAAGATTGGACCTAAGTTCTGGTCTAGGGATGAATTTCAAAGCCAGACAGCTGCGAATGAAAGCAGAGGTCTGCCCTGCTGTTAGAGATGCCTCATCAGTGCCAGGGAGCATTGTCCAGACAGACCTTTCCAGAGCATCCTAAGATGCTTTACACCAGTAACTCTGACCTTTTTTTGCACCCATACATCATACAGACTTAATTAAGGTTCTTTAAGGTCTACATTTACTCCAAAGCTGATGTGGGCCTGCATAAGGTGATTTTCACTAAGCATTATCAGTTATCTTTAAGTTGATTGCTTATCAGTTTTCAGCGAAATCAATATAAGCGTGCTATAAACTGATTTGTCTGACAGCATAGCAGATTGTATTGGTTTAATGGATTTCAGTTAAGCTAGTCGAAGTTTCTTCTGTAGGTAAGGCTCTGTTTTCATTCTCCATCCTTTTCTACCCAAGCTTGTGCTCCTTGGTTTATTGCTAGAGATAAGGTACCTAATGTTGAAACCGATTCATAATGAACGTTTGTCAGTTTATTTTAAATATTTTCCTGCTATAATTAGTCCCAGATAGAGTAACAGTGGCTTAAGACTGCACTGCCTTTTGCAATGTTTTAGCTGAAGACAACATTGAAGTTTTTCAAGTTAGCAAAACTTAATAATTCTGCAATTCTTTTTTCTTGGCTTAAATAGTGTTTCTGTTTGTTTGAATTTTATGTATTCCAAGCAAAATGTAACTATACAAAACTAAACAAGAGAAATGAGAGATGCTTTCTTTAACATCTCCTTTTCCTGGTGTTTATTAGCTTTTAAAATAAACCTGCTTCTGGATAGAAACTCTTCTGGTGTTCTTGGCAGCATGTGTTGGTCCTCAGCTGTATTATGTTGAATGCTGTTAAATCATGTCAGTGTCTTCAGATTGTTGGTGCTGTGGGGATCTATGAACAACATACGCTGTTTGAGTTTCTGCATCCTAAATCTGTGCTGTCTTTTGTCCTCAAGGCACTTGCTGTATTTGTGTTATTTTTGCTGATGTATTAGCCTTAAACCTTTTCAAAGGTCCAGAGAAATTTGCTCTAAATTTAATGCTGTTTTTCCTGTCTTTTTTTTCCACAATCTTCAGATTTCCTTGTGGGATTTTTAATTGTCTCAGAATATTCTTGCTATTTTACGTCTCCTGGTGCCACTATTTCTGAGATAGTGAGGTGTTGGTTTATCATTCTTTAATGCATCTCACATGTTTTCTTAGCGTATGTCTTTTGTGTAGAGCTGTCAGCCAAAGAGCTGCAGAAGTGGAAACAAATTAAGTGCAAAAGAAGTAATGAACCTTTCGTGTGCATGCAGATCAGGCATTCAGCTATTTATTGAAATGCAATTTACAGATTTTGCACTCAGTAAAACTAAGTAACATGGAAATTGGTGTAATTAAACAGCACAATTAATACTCAAGCTGTTTTGATCTCTATCTTGTGATGATTAAGTATTATTTTTCAAGGCAGAGAGTAGTTTTGAAGTGTGCTCTGCCAGAATAATTTCTGTTTTCTGTTGTTTTTTTTAAATTCTAATTTAAAATGAATTATTCTCTTTTAATAGCTGGCAGTGTTCTGTAACTGTAGTTTGGATCAGCTTTTCTTCATTGCTATCTATAAAATTGCTGAATTATTTTGGGGTTTTTACACCCAATTTTCAATGATTTGTGGAGTTTTTTTTTTTATCTTCTCCATGTATAATACAGTTTTTATTTCTAAATACAATTTTTATACAGAAAATGTATCTCTAGCAAAAGTAATTATTGAAATGTTTAAGACCTTGTTAAAAAAAATTAACTATATAATTGCTGGCTTCAATCCTAGAAATACCAGTTGAATTTGAGCACTTTTTGAAGCCTATCCCAGGAAAGAGACTGAGAGAACCAGAAGTCAGTTTTTAAGATGGCAGGAAATCTGCAAGAGTTTAAAACAGGATAAAGTTGTAGATATAAGCAAGAACAATAAGAATTGTAGCTTAGAAAACGAAGGCAGGTAAGTGCATGAAGTGCTGATGCTTTCATACAGGACTTTTTTTTATATTCCTCACTCTGATGGCCAGATTTGTTTTTTTACTGTTCGTTTCTAAACTTCAGTTATGTGATCCTGCAGGGGTGCGAAATGTTATGAAGAAATTTGTGTATCTAGACCTTCTGCTAGTAACCCTGATTTTTATTATTATTATTATTAATTATTTTGCTGTAGTTCAGAAAGTGTTCTCAAATAGAAGTTTTGCTTTCTGTCTGTGGAATCGGTTTCATTTGGCTTCATTTGGCTTCATTTGGCTTCATTTTTATTTCTCAATAGCTCAGGTATGTTTTCATGTAATTAGAGGTAATTGATGATTCATTAATTGAATTTAGAAAGCCCCTAGTATTTTAGTAGGTGGATGGGATGCCATGTATCGATGTGCCTACTATGAAGAAACAAGTGATGCGTAGCACACTTGTGACAGCTATTAGTAATCTTCATGAACTGCCAATAAATCCGATCTTAATTAAAAATGTGACCAGGTTTCTCTTTTTTGTTGCTCATTACTATGTTAAAGGTACAAACACTTATTACTCATTTGGCAAAGATCACTCCAACTGTGTAAGCCTCCTTGGTGGTCTCTGTGTAGGTAGATCTGATGCGCTTGGTGTGATGCACACATGCCTCTGGAGCTTGGAGTGCAGCTCAGGTGTGTTTGCTCTTGCAGGGCTTCTTCACTGACTTGGGGCTGCATTAGTACAGAGGCTCCTGGTAATAACTACTCCTTTGTAGGTAAAGCTGGGAAACCATGCGAGATCTGCTGTCATCTGCTATCTGTGACCCATCTTCAGAGGATTTTCTGCTCTCACTTCTTCCAAGTACAGAGTATAGAATCCATGTGAAAGCAGAATAATAGTACACACGTGCAAGGACTTGAGTATCTTGGCTGTACATTCGGTAAAGCTGAATTTCTGAATTGCTTTGAACAGGAGAATTGCGTTCCTGGTGTATGAGAAAGTCTTCCTGGTTTCACTCCTTTAATAGAAATTGGTATTTTTCTTCATTAAACAGACACTTTTACACCCGTACAACAGTATGGGTTTTCTACTCACTAAAGTCAGCATGTGGACGAAGTTGTTTGTTGTCAAGCTTTGTAGCTTGAGTTAATTAGGTGGTACTTCCCATAGTAAGAGAGTTGAGGTGGTAGAGGTTTTCACAGACCTCTGGGAGATGGTAAAGGGAAGGAGGGGAAAAGAACGTCCTTTGCAGTACGTTTCTTTGGCTCATTGGATTTCTGGAGTGCTATGAAATTGTTGTTTACGTGGTCAGTTTCCAAGGCATATCCATAGCACTGCTGTTCTGGGGAAGTTCAGCAGAAGGTTATAGCAGCCTGTTTTCATAGTTCAGTAAAACCAGTCGGTTAATGTGCTAGCTGAGAGCATGTGAGTGACTGAAATCTTTTTTTAACGAACATCTCAGAACTACTGGTATTGTACAAAAGCTTCTTCATCCAATTGCTCCTTATTTTACACAGCCTAGTGAAGTGTTGGTATGCTTTAAATGCAGTGAGAAGAGAGAGGTTAGTTTTCTATAGAAGAGTTTACTTAAAGCATTTCAGGTTGTTTTACAGTATCACTTTTTATTTGTTTCTGTATTTGCACAGGAGGAACTTGTCAATAGCTACCACTGTGCGGATTGTATTTCTCTTAAGAACTGAATTATTATCTACAGTATCAATAAAAATACTCGAGGAGTGAAGACCATGGTTTACAATGCAGAGTTTTTAAAGTTCATTTTTAAAAAGATCAATTCCGGAACAAATCAGGAGCATCCAGGGGAGGTTTAGGTTAGACACAAGGAAAAGCTTTTCCTCTCAGAGAGCGGTCAGGCACTGGAATGGCTGCCCAGGGAGGTGGTGGAGTCGCCGTCCCTGGCAGTGTTCAAGAGGCGTCTGGCTGAGGAGCTACGAGATCTGGTTTAGTGCTTGTGGTAGCAACGGTAATGGGAGGACGGTTGGACTAGGTGATCTTGCAGGTCGTTTCCAACCTTGTGATTCTATGATTCTATGTGCTTGTAATCTGGATGCAAATGATGGAAAAGAAAGCAGCTGCATCACTGAGTGAAGGAAGTTTCCCTGTGAAGTAAGCAAAGGGAATTGTGATTCTCGTTTGGTTTTATTTTCCTAGTTTGTTTCTAGAATGATACAGCCGTGCTTCATTTTGTTGGGTCTGATTTGCAGTCTGCCTTTAGTTCTTGAGTAGCTGTGATGGTTCACTGACATACAGCTGCTGAAGAAGTTGGATCTTAATTGAACGAAAGCCTTTTGAACATTTGAAGTTCTATTGGAAAGATGCTACTCTCCCAGTATATACTCTTAATATAGGCAAAACCATGTATATTCATTTCATTGCAGGTAATCCCATTTATTTACAGTAATAGGCCAGATAATGATTTTCAAGTTGCATTCTGTCTCATTTAAAAGAAGATAAAGTATCGCTATGAAATGGCCTTTACCTTTTATAGCAGCCTGACATCCAGGGTCTACCCTCGGTGTATTAGTCAAGGGAACGAGAAATGCACTACAGTTAAATTACAGGTTTGAATCTCCAGGTGGTGCTTGAATTCATGGTTGAAGACTGTAGAAATTAATTTTGCTAAAGCAAGAAACAACAGGACATTGAGCTGCTATGCCAGCTTTACATGTATGCTTCAAAAATTTGTTGCTGCTCAGCATTATTCAGTAATCTGTAACTCAAATTGCAGGAAATATTTGAAATTCCATTCTAACAATATCCAACAGAGAATATTAAAGAAGCATTAAATTTCAAATGCCTGAGGGAAAATGTTCTCTTGCAACACCGTGGGCATTTGGATCTCAATAGTACCTGCAGTATTATAGTCTAATATTATGCTTTCCTTGCTCTAAAATGAAAGCCCAATTTTAATTCTATCTCCAAAAACTAGGCATACTGCAGTGAAAAATAATTCATTTGAATGTTGTTTCTTTTTAAATACATTGCAACTAACCTTAAAGCTTCCTCACATGGAACTGCCACTGTGGCTTTTTGTCGTCTCTCTCATTAAAACTTCCATTGCACTCAAAGACTTGATCCCAGAGCTTTCGTTGCTCATTTACCAGTTGTCAGACCCCAAAGTTACCACAGAGGTTTTTTTTCATTGTATGCATTTTTTTTTCCTCTTAAGACAAATATTTAGTATTTGGTACTGCTTTGGTAAATATATGAAATTCCAAACCCAAGCAGAGCAACAAAGTGCTACATTTCTGTTGGGAACAGCATCTCTGCTCCTCACAGAAATAGTGCAGGTCTGTTCTGTTTTGCTTTCACCTGTTGGTGACCTTTTTCTTGTTTCTGCTTTTGACTGAGGTAGGCATGAAGAGTGTCCAGGAGCAGGTCAGTATTCTGATTGCTCAAATCTACGTGGAGTTTCATGATAAGCAGTTTTATAAACAGTGCTGCCTGTGAAATCGTAGCAGCGTGACTTGCCTAACAAACCAGCTGGGAGAGTGGGAAGTCTTTTAAAGACTTCAGAACTGCAGAATTTGAAAGAACAGTGATCTCCATGTGGCTTAAGATGTGTGATAAATGCAGTTCAGTACATGTTTTTGTCCTTCATCATGTGGATATCAACTATGAGTATACATGTATAGAATGTGTACATTAATCTCATTGTACAGTGTAGCTGTGTGAGATCTGAATTGAGTGAAACTTCATTCACGTTGCTGTTAGGCTGGCTTCAATACTAGGCCCGTTTCTTGGCAAATTAACTTCACTTTTCTGTAATGAAAGCTACTGGAATACTGCAGCCCTGCTGCGAGGTCCTCTGTCACTGCTTGGAGTACCAGTGGGCACCAGCATGCCTGCTGGCACTCTGTTCATGGGCTCTGACCCTTTCTGTGGGGGCTGAGGTCTGTGAGGGATGGTAGGCTGCCTTTTTCCATCTTAGCTGCTGTCAGGCACTTCCAGCCATACCTCTGTGTGGGCAGAGTGAGACCCTATCTTGCAGATGCAGTTGCCATCGTATAAGGTATGAGAGAGTTGTCTTTGAATTCACCTCTTAAAAGGCAAGGCCATCTACCTTGGAGCAGTAAAGCCTTGTTGCTATCTAACTTTACACTGTAATCACCAAACTCTTAAGAAGTATACTTAGAGAATGTTCTGTTCTGGAGGAAAGCTAGATGGCTTTATAAATGTCAGGACCGTCTTCCCTGACAAATGGAAGGCTTGCAAAATACATTAGAAATTACACTAAAAGAGTAAGTCTATGTGGCCTTCAATATCAGTCTTGTTATATGGCTTTATCTCCAGTTTTATTGTCAGAAAAATGTTGTGTAGTTATATTTCTTTGCTAATGGTTTTATTAAGTACGTATTAAGTGATTAAATAATCACATAACGTTAAACAGGGGCAAATGTAAAACTTGATGTGTGAATGAAGGTATTTCAAGCTTCTTACCTGAGCTGCTTGTTTCAGTGGACACTTACCTGTTCATTGTTTGCCTGAAGCAAGCGTGATGCAGTGGGCTGCAGGAAGGCGCCCATCTCCTGTTTTTGTGGTGTCACTTGTCCTCTGAAGCAGAATGGTGAGCAGTCAGCCTTCCTGTGCCTGAAAGAGTTGTGTTCCTTCGTAAATGGAATTAATATATTCACATTGAAACAAAATTCTAGATGATGGAATGTCAGCAAATGAGCTTGGGACAGAATTTAGGTGAAAGCTCAGATTGTCCATTAGTGCTGTGTGGGCAGAGTTCCATACATGTTGGTAGTCTTGTTAACTTCATTAATTTCAGGTGACTACAAAGGTCTCTTCCTGTGGAATTCAGTGTAAGATTGGTACTGGAGAATTCATAACACAGCGCCATTCGTGAGGTAAAATACAAAAGTCAGACTGATAATGAATCAGTTGCATTTAATTGTAATAAATGCTTAGGCTGTAAGTGGAACTTATTTCTCAAGGGGCTGTTTGATTTCAAAATAACTTGATCGCTTGACATTTCATCAAAGGGAAATTAAATATTTAGACTGCAGTAAGATCCATCTGATCTAACTTCTTTGGCATGTGTCAGTGATGTTTAGCTGCCGCCTTCCTTCTTTTCCTAGGGATTTGTATTTGTTTATTCATTCTTTTTCTGAGGAGGCTTTTTTACATACGATAACCGAAACCCCGCAGTGGCTTTTTGGGTCTCTCTGCTTCGCAGGGTGTCAAGGCGTATCCATGTTCAGTGCGTGGGCAATGAGCTGCCCCTGTGGAGGTGCTGCTGCTTGAGTGTCAGAAGATAGTATGCCGTGAATTTTGAAACCCTCCTGTTGTGGATGAGCAGCACGTAAAGGTCTTCTTGTCATTGAGCCCATGTGAGCTGGTGATTCTGCCTTCATTTCCAACTTCATTTTTTAAGAAAATCTCTTTGCTGGGGTCGAATTAAAGTTATTGTCATGAAAGGAAATTCACTATTTGGTGCATGGGGCGAGGAAGCAGAAGAGTGAAAGTTCTGTATCTTTTTCTCATGTTTATCATAATTATCACATGATTCATGGATTAGTATGAAGATTAGTATGAAGATTATGTAGCTGGCCTTCTTTTAAAGAACCAAATAGTGATAATGGTGAAAATACTGCTACCTCTCTTAGTACATGGAGGTGGTTGAAAAAGAAGCATCACACAGAGGTGTAACAGCAGCCATAACTTCAATTTGAGCAAATCCAACTCAAAGATTTTGGGGAAAAAAAAAATCTACTTATCAGAGTGAGAGAACTCCCAATATTCAATCTGCCATGAAATACTTTTGTACAATAAAGACTTGTGAAAAATAGAGAAATCACTTCACTTTGCTTCCCACAGCTGAAGCAATCTACTTGGTTTGTTTTGCACTGGCCCTGCTGTGGAACATTACGCTTGCACGTATGAGTTAGCTTAATCATTTCTCGTACAGCTGGAGAAATGGGAAGAAAACAAATGCTGCAGCTAAGTAGGTGGATCTGTCACTGTGCCCGTTTGAGAGAAAATCATTGCCAGTTGCACAGGATGAATGTGTTTTTAGCAGTAGCTGATTAATCTTTGAACTGCTTAAAAATGGCAAATAGGATCTTTGTGGTGGAAACCATTCTCTAAGATTTGTAAATGATAAAAATTTCTTGGGAATACAGGGGTGTACAGAGTTACAAACACAGACAGAGGCTTCGGCGAGTTGTAAGTGCCCAGGTTTACATGAAGCAGCCAAAGTGTACAATGGAGGTGTTGCCGTTTTGCATTTGTTTGATTTTCATGGCAGCTCAGGGTAGTGAGTAGTTGCTGTGTGTTTGGTTGGTTGGTGTTTCTTATTTTTGTAAACATGGTTTTTCTTTTGAACAAGAAATTTGCCACTGTTTGGCCAATGTTGTCAAGGCTTCCTTGCATGGCTGCCAGCAGAGTTATTGCCAAGTCATAGATTGCTTGCACAGTACCATTGTTTCTGTTATTTTGCCACTTACCTTTGTTGTAAATTGGAGTCAAATGAGGAATGGGTTGCTAGGGAGAGTGGATGGAGCTGTGAAATGATTGATAATTAAAGGCTATGCACAATGCAGAGAAGAAGCTTGAAAGCCATGAACGCAGCACTGGCAATTTTAAAAATTATCTGCCTGATTCCTTTCACTTCAATTCTTTTTGTGTGATAGTAAGGTAGAAAGTCAGCCTGCTTTGAAAGCTCAGGTACTGTCTTCAGGGAAGGGAAGAGAAAAAGCACGTACCATTTTGATGGTTGTTGATAATTTGGGGCTGCCAAACCAGTGCTATTCACCCTGACATCCTGTCTTTTCAGACAATGAAGTAGTATATTGGGTAATTAAAGACAATTGCTTGTAATAGCAGAAAATTGCTGTGAGTGTTTTGTTTTCTAGATAACAAAGCAGATTTACGATTTCTGTGACCACATCTGAAGTCTTACTACTAGAATTCACAGAGAAACCATAAACAGTCATTACTTCATTATGCAGGGATAACAGTTTAACTGTGTTTTATTTAGAAATCAGGCGGGACAGGTTTCATCCTTGCGTTGATCTGGTGCTGTGTGTTAATCACAGGAGGATCTTCGTTCCAATAAGTGTGCCTTATTTTAAATGAGGGTATTTTTCAAGTGGACTGAAGGAGTCAAGGGACGGAGATACGGTCTGATGCCCCTCACTCCTTGGTTTTTGAAGCTTCTTCATGCTTTGTCACATCTGTTGATTGCAAATCATATGCACATCTTAAGTGATAATGGAAACTTGGTGGTGGTTTCAGAAGTAGAGTTAAAATTAATCTTGGAGTGAAAGAAAAGCAGGCTTCCAAGTGCTTCTGCCTTGCCTTGCTTTCATCAGATAACACAATGCTCATTAGAAAACCTGCTCACTTGAGTGCTGCTTCCTCATGTTCTGGGACATCTACAGCTGCCTGTAAATAAATGTTCCCTCCAAAACTGGGAAGGCCTTCACTCTCAGAAGCTGCTTTAAAATCAGTTTTAAAATACGTGTATCTTCCTTTCCATAATTTCTTTTAAACTGAGTGTACCAAGAGGTGGGCTGAATTTTCAGTAACCTTGGAAGTTCTAACAAAATGTGCAACTTTTCCTTTAGTGTTGGATTGCTGTTCCATTAGGCTTCTCGTTAATTACTATGGCTGAAAGGATTCATCAGTGTAAACAGATATTCTTACAAAGGATGTTCATATCTATGTTTGGTGATCTTTGATGCTTTTATCAATTTAGACATCCCACTTAGTGAAGTTAAATGCATAGTGGATTGATAATTAATAGGGATAATACTTACATTGTTCATACTAATTGTACCATGGCCAGTTTCTTTATGTCAGTGATTTGGTTTTGCCCCTAGACTGCTGCAAGCTTTGACTGTCTAATTCTGGGGTTTGTTCACAGTACAGCCTATTTTTAAATCATTTCTTTAAAAACCGAAATATCCCTTTAAAAACCTAAATATTTTAGGTGACATCACAAATCTCTTTAAATTTAATTGCAGCTTTTTACTTAAATCATTTTAACCATCTCCAGTAACCATCCAGTAACCATCTCCAGTTTTGCCTGTTAGCAAGGTCCTTTTTATCTGAAGAAACTAAAGGTGAAAGAGAAGTAAATGGCTCAAGATTAGATGAATAATTATGTTAATGAACATGAAACAGTACCTGAAGGATCTAACGTTAGTGATATGGGAGTATTGTTTTCTAAATGCTGAAGTTTGAGATTGGCTTAAGGCATGCAGCATGGCTTGTGAGATGTGAGTGCTGCTCTCTGCCTTATGCTGTAGGTGATTGCGTTTTTAGGGTCTGAATTTGTCCACCATTTCCCACGTACACCTGGTATGTGTGTATGTGCATACATGCCATTTGTAGCCTTTTGATCTCCAGGGGTACTGCAGATCTCTGTCCTCATAAAGGAGCTGTGTTTGAAGTGTTAAGCGGTTTTCATTCCCGAGCTTCTGCTCCTGGTAAGGAAGCTGCTTCTCTGACCTCAGCCCTCTAGTTCCCCGCTGAGCTTTTGATGCAGGTTTTTCAGCGGGTTAGCAGAAGTTGCCATTCATGGAGCTGAGTGCTTGAGTCCGGGTCTTGATAGTAAGTGACAGTACAACTAGTGTGGGCATCGCTCGGCTTGTGCTTCTTTTGAGGTCGTATGAGCGCGTATAGGGCCCGCTTGTGAAAGGCACATGGACAAAGTGGCTGTTCTTTCAGAAGTTTCTTACTAGGGGAAAACATAATGCAAAAAACACTGGGAATGTTTATCATGGATGTCTAGTGCATTAACATCAAGGTTCACTAGAGGGCCCAACTAGCATATAACCATTTTTGAAGGAGAAAAGTGGATAATAAGCTGAAGGAACTTCTAAGAAATTGGAGAAAAATTAGGAGATGGAAGAGCTGACAGAAGCAAACAGGCTCAAAGCAGGACGGAATGTGGTCCTGAAGGTGATGGAGTGACAATGCATTCAACCTGAAAATGTAATCAGACAAGCATGTTCTCCTGCTGGAGAAGGGATTTAGCAACTTTGAACTTGAAATCATGTGATTTCTTCCTCCTCCTGGCTAGATTAATAAGGGGAGTGATGTTTTTAATACTGGTGTTTTAAGCATATATCATGCTTAACAAACCATTGCGTGCTGTGTCAAGTTCTTTTTCACTATCAACTCTGACTAAAAATTGCTATCTGTAGTCTAGCCTGCAGGTGACAAGAGATTTGAATCATTGTACTTAGGCACTCATCATACTGCAAAAAGTTACAACTATCTTGATGAATCATTACATAAAGCAAAAAAAAGTTGTGGGCTTTTTTTGTTTGTTTGTTCGTTTTGCTTTGTTTTAACTCCAGCTGCTGCTGGGGGGTGTGAGAGCAGAAATGAGTTCGACAAGAGCTGAAGCAGTTTCCTCAACATGACAACTGTTGTCCAGAAGAAGTTAAGTCTTTTTACTACTCCAAATCCTTCAAGTGTTCTTGGGCCTTGCCTGGGTTTTACTTGTCCCACTTTTTCATGTGTCCCGCTTCTCTCTGACTTGGAGAAATACATCAGAATTCACTATCCACTCTTGAAGAAGAGCTATGAAATGAGCTATTGTTTGCCTTTTAGAATGGTAACTCCAGAGCATGCTTGTGTATGCAGAGCAAGTGATGAAAAAGTGGTCTGCCCAGCAAAATCAGGACTGTGGTTGGAGATGCCAGAAATTGGGTATAAGGAACTTTATCCCTCTGGGGAAAGGCATATCCATACACCCCAAAATATATATTTTCATGGCTGCATTGTATCACTAATTAGGTTTTGTTCTCATTTTCTCCTACGTTTTAGAAAAAGTGCAGAAAACATTCCTGAAATCCATTTGGCTGTCACCAGGTAGAGGTGCATTGCAATTTTTACCTTTTATTTCAGGAAGAATGACTTATTCTTCGTTCTTTCTCTCTGAAGATACATTACTTTATCTTATCACTCATCCTTGCGTCTTTCCTCTGCTTGGCTAACATTCCTTTTGATTATTAAGACATTAAATTATTCAAAACTTAATCAGCTACTGGCATTTATTGCCCAGTTGTATGTTTGCTCTGCAGCGGATTCTTGTCGTAACCGCAAAGTGTTTGAATTCAGGGTCCTAAAGCCAATTTATCCATACTCTAGTTTTCAACAGTGAGGTGGAAATATGGATTTGCGTGTTTATTTTGAGCAGTGGCAGTTGAAATGTGGTAATTTTCTTTGAGAAGGGGCAGTAGGGGACTCGCCCTACAGTGACCGTTGAGTTTTGAAGGATGAATGGTTTTTAAGAATATGTTGTATAATTTTATATTTTAGAAAATAATTAACTTTGATGCCATTTTTCTTGTTGACCTCAATGCTTCACAGATTTGAAGTGTACTGAAAATAGATTTCAAACCATGAAATTTACCTTTGTGGAGGGAGCAAATACTAGTTCTGCTGGTCATGGAAGCTATTGAGATTAGGCTTTACATCAGCTTATCTGCAGTGCTAAAGTATTAGAATGAGCTTGGGTATTACAACACTGCATATTTAACACAAAGTGTTTTCCTACCTTGAAATTATGAATGGGAGGTAGACTTAACACTTAGCTCCGAGTAGCAGCTATAATTTCCAGGTAGGCAATGGATGTAGTTCATTCAAAACTGTTGTTTTCCTTTTTTGATTACTTGGCTGCTGGAAGCAAAAGCTGCTGAGTAAGGGGCAGCATTTTTCTTTGGTTACTGAAGAGACAACTGATCACGCGGTCTGCTTTTCTGTCTCCTTGCACTTATTTTTGGAGCTTGGTGGCCAGTTCCAATGACAGTTAAGGTAGAATCTCAAAAGCTCCAAATTTGTTTGCTTTGTGGAAATCTATGACATCAAATTAGAGTTCCCTCCTCCAGACTCCTCAATAAAAGGCTGCAACCTGGGCTCGAGGATTTTCTTCTGTTTGGCCTACAGGATCAATAATTAGATATATGCTTACTGATTGCTTGGAAACTCTGCAGTGCCAGACCAGCTGTAGTGTGCTGCCTTGTGCTCGCCTGACACGAGAGTTGCATAAAGTGACAGAGGAGAGAATGGAAAGAGAAATTAAAGGGCATGCATAGGAAGATGTGAACGAGCTGAACTGAATGTGTAAAGTATTTGGGAAACGTGGGAAATGCAAGGAGCCTAACGTGGAGGTTTGGGACTATAAAGATGGGACATTAATGTCAGGCTTATAGCTGATGAATCTGTAGGAAATCAAACAAGTTGCACTGTTGTTTTTAGTTAGTATTGTTTTTAGATTACAGCCGGTGTCTACTGAGGCATCTGAGCACATGGAAAATAAAAGTTAAGTGCTGTGTAATTCATAGTGCTACTTTTTTCCTTTTAGTCTGGTCGCTTACTTACTCATCACAGGCAATGCTGCTGTGTTTTCTGCTGACAGAAAAATGCTCCCCTGTTCTTACATGTTTATATATTGCTTCATTCAAGGGAAAATGTTGGTGTTGCCTTTAGCACAAATGATGTATGCTTTTGCATTTCTGGAACACTTTCAGAGTTTCCCATTTACTTTTATCTTCTCCACAGAATGAGAATCGGTTTTCTAGTTTATCTTTTCTGAAGATCATGATAGATTGTTGATTAAATACTGTAATAAATTAACTTGTCGACTTTTGCCACATTTCATGTTTGTGATCTGTCTGAATAATATTGAAGGTTTGTAGAAGATGTTAGGAATTAATTCAGGTTGTACATGGCAGAGAACAAAAGGTTTGTGTTTTTTTTAAACTTCTATTTCTAAAAGGAATTGCGTGCCTTGTTCTAAAACCAGCTTTGTATTTGAATTGTTCAGGGGTTTTTCCAGTGACTTACCAGGCACCTGGCAGTGTGGTAGTGAAAGTAATTCCCAGAAAGCTGAAAACTGTGCTCATCTTTACTTGCTTAAAACAGGGAGGAAAAAAAGGAGAAAACTTTAAAATACAGAATTTCAGTTAAAATTACCATTTTTTGTCAGTGTTTTGTTCTTTAGTTTGCTCTAAAAAAATCACTTTCAAAACGCCGTCTTGCAAAGTAGACTCAAAACTTTTCTGTAGTCATGATCGAAGTCCAGATTAATTTGTTAGTTGAGTTTACTGAGTTTGTAAATTACAGTTTTTTCAACAGAACTGCCTGAGTTACTCCTCTCCTGTGTGTCAGCAGCCTCTTTTGTTTTCTGGTTGCAATAAATAGGAACACTTCAGGTCTTATCTTACTCACCCATTTCGTTATTCTAACCAGAACTAACCTTTTGGACACGGCAGTGTTTTGAGCTGGAAGTATTAGCCTAGCTAAAGGTTTTATGTAAGAGACAATCTTGATGATGTGCTTAACTCACTGTGTTCTTGTGAGCTTAAAATGTAGGAGCGAGAAATGGAAAAAGGCCAAGTGTTTGCACAAGAAGAAAATACCTGTGTTTCATTTTTTCTGTGGCATTCTTCCTTTGGCATTACCCAGACAGCGCTGACCCGCTCAAAAGCTCTGCTGCTTCTGTTTGTTCTGAACTGACAGGAAGAAACTGTTCTGTTTCTTCGGGCTTGCCAAAAGAATTGTGATCATGGCAAACATGTTCTTGAGGCTATTGAAGTGGTTTAGGATAAAGTTAGGATCACAGAGGGTACCGTACCTCCGAGGGATAAATCTGTCATCACCTTTACATTTGTGCTGGGATATGTGTAATGCATAGTCTTCAAAACAGTTGCTTACACGTCCGCGCAATCAAGAGCAGATCGCTCCTCTATAAAAACATGTAAGTGTCTTGTTTGTTTTTGCCAGTGAGGTGCTTACGTTATTCAGTTATCAAATCTCTGTTGCTTCTGTGGACTGCTGGATGATGCAATGGTCTGGGCTACTCAGGCTGCGGCAGAGTGCCATCTTGGGGATCTTTCAGGCTTCTTTCTTGATGCCTTGAGTAAAGGGAGTCGGTCTTGAACTTTCTACAAAGCAGACTTTTCCAGCTGTTGGGTCGATTCTTTGTGATACAGAATACTGGAGGAAAAAAAGAGTATTTAAATGTTGATTAAGGCAGCTGTATTAAATAGCATCTGCTTAGTATCTTAAACAAGACCGAATTCTCAAAAAGCACGTCTGGTGGCTTCCTCAGAGAGATTTGTAGAGATACCTTAGGATAAATGCAGTGGCCTCTCAGAAGAGGGATGGGTGGCGGTTGGAGCTGGAGATGTGGGAGGAGGAGTTGCTCAGCTGAACTTGGTCTGGCAAACCACAGTGCCTCTGGTTGCCTGTGCTGATGCAGTGACCGTGTCGGCAGAGCCTGGTGCCCATGGAGCCAGGTGCCCGGTGTTCTTCCTGCATTTGTGGTGTTAGAAGCACTGTGTGTTTAGGAAGAGTATTTTAGCAATTCTAATGTTTGGCACAATAGGGCTTTAATTTTAACTAATAAAACTTTATTTTCGAGGTCCTCATACATCATGACAGCAGTGGGGCAAACCAATGGCAATGTGGAAACAAACTGCCTAAGTCTTTCTCTAAGAGTATCTAGGCAACTTATCATCTTATTAATTATAAAAAATGAATATCAAGTGTTTCCACATATTTTTTGGAATATATTCCACATATTTCTTCCATGAGAAGATAATTAGGCCAGTGAGGCAAATTTTGTTTCTCCTAAGCAATAAACCAACTCCAGTCAAGCCAGCTGTTTCTTCTTTTGTCAGGTCTTGGTCTGAGATCTAATAGAAAAAAATATCCAAGGAAATGTTTTCAGGGGTTCAAAGGATCACAAAGTGATTAGGAACAAACAATAGGCTTTAATTTTTTTTCCCCCTCATCAGTTTGTTATGTGTACAATTTGATTTCTGCACTTTCAGAATTTAATAGATTCAAAGATAACTTTTTGGTTTCAGCTAATTGGTAGCAGATGCCGAAGTTGTACCAAAAATCAGACAACACGTTTGTATGTGTGACTTAGTAAAAATGTTATCAGAGGAAAGGTCGTGTGCCTTCTCCTTCTACTCTCTGTCAGCCCCACTCTGTCTTCCCCCTTGCCAAACATTACCATCCCCTTAGCCTTGGGCATTTTCCACATTCCTTTACCATATAAAGTTGATTATATGCCGCTGAACGCAATTTAAAGGATAGGTCAGGCCTAAGGAAGGAGGAGGATCGCTGCTCCCTGGGAAGGAGTTTGGAAGTTTGCCTGTTTTCTGAAAGTAATTTCTATGTCTGTTAAAAGCAGCAAGTCATTTTTTTCTGTGTGTAGTTTTTTCCAGTTATCCTGAAGTGTTCACCTCTTAAGTCTTGTGATTGCCTTTGCCCACTGAAACTTAAAGGCCTCTTCCAATTGCACTTTCTGTCCCAATGGTGTTTCTTTCCATGTGACTTCTTATTTCGCAGTTGTTTTTTTTCTTGAATTCAGACACTTTTTCAAAAATAAGTACTCTTTTGTTTACCTTTTGGCCTGGATATACTATAAACTATCATAAGACCACACCTAAGTTCAGTGCTGAAGTGTTCACGAGGTGGGCTGAGAATTCAGCCTGTCTCTGTTGGAAGTGTGGCGTTCAAGATGAGTGCAAAAAAGAGTTGGAGAAGCACGATGTTGGGAAATGGAAAATTTACACAGGTTGTTTTACCATAAAGTAGCATCTGGCTCTTCTGCTTGTTTCAAGTCTAAATCTTTAATTAAACATGAACAAAATTGGTTTTGCACTGTTGCTGTCAGTCTGCTAGTAGTTGTCTTTAATGTAAGTGATGTCTTACCGGAGACTGAAGAACATGGTGTGTATAGGAGTTCATGGCACTCCACTTACCACCTGCAGAGCTGCTCTTAAGGTGAGATGAGTTGACGGTCCTGGAATGGATACAGAGAGTCCAAAAGAGTGGGGGAAGTGTACCGTTGTTAAAGAATTATGTTTCAAAACAGTTTAATTACTTTTCTTCTGATACTAAATACCTGCTTCATCAAAGGCTGAAAGAATGCTTTCATACTAGTTTGTGTTTCAAGTGATAGTGGTTATTGTTGATGTTTTACCAGTTGCAGGGTACCAATTAGAATTACAACAAGCAACATCTTTTCAGGCTATGCTGCCAACACAGGGCCTGTTTTTTTTGTCCTGGAAATTAACTTTCTCTTTTGGTATTCCATGACATCCATTTATGGTTACCACTGAACAGGCGATTCATGAACTTGGAAGCAGAATACAGGGCTTGTTCTCTCTTGGTTTCTACATCATTTTTGTCAAATATGATAGCATCCAAACTTGCTGTTGGTGACCTCTAAGAAGTAAATGTGATGGTCTTGGTATGGTTTCCATTTTGAATGTCTTAAGCAGAGCAAGTAAGCAAACAAACAAAACCTACACTAATAGTGGGCAAACTGAAATGACTCACAGTAAGGGTCTGCTCAGTAGGCTATACTGTGGAAGCACATAAATGCATGAGAACATTCAGTGCACTTAAAAATGTAATGCATGTTAAGAATTGAAAATCCATAGAAAATGTTACGAGTTTCAAAAACAAAATGGTAAGAAGTACCAATACAAGTTTTTAAAATGGCATGAGGAAACTCCAAAAGGGCTGCACAGTCCTTCACACAGTAATGGCCATTTTCTCTATTTTCCAACATTTTAATTCTAAATGTTCTCAAGTCTTGTTAGGATTATTTTGAGAACAAATAAGCAATGTTATTCGTCATTTTTGGTGGTTCAAGCCGGGCTCTGAGCAACCTGATCTAGCTGTAGATGTCCCTTTTCATTGCAGAGGATTTGGACTAGATGACCTTTAAAGGTCCCTTCCAACTCCAACCATTCTATGATTCTGTGTTTGTTTTTATTTTTATTTTTTTTCCAGTGTTAATGTCTTGTATTTCATGCCCCTCTGTCACTATTGTGAAAGAACATCCACGATAAGTTTTAGAAAGTAGTGGTAGGGGTAGACCCCGCTGTCCCTGAGGTGAGAGCCACTGTTTATTGCAAGCCCATCAATTGCAACGTTGTCTTTGTGACATTGCTCACTAAGTACAGTCCTAACTCTTTGTCCTCACATTGACAAAACAATCATGTCAGTCTTTGTCCTTCTAATTTAAAAACATGAGGAATCTTTGCAACAGTTGTGCCGTTTTCCTCCAAAGTAAGAGTTGAGGGGCTTCCTCATTCTGCCCATCATCGCACTGTCTCTCTGTTCCACGCATGCTTAGTAAGAAGAGGGAGGAGTTGAGCCTTATGCTCAGCTGACTTGAAGAAGAGATGTTTACATTTACAGTGTGTTTATTGGCATGGGACAACATCTTGAAAGTTCCTGTATCTGCATATTTGCTGGCATATATACCAAATTCCTTAAAAAAAAAAAAAATTCTGTATGAAGTTTCTTTCACTTACATTTTCGATGATGTCAGTATTCTTGCTCTTGAGTTCATGATGACAGTGTTAATGCAATAAATAGAAATGGATGCTGAATATTGATTGTATTGGAATACATTTTAAAGACATCTTTGTGTTGTGAATGATTCTATTAAAGTTGAGTAAGGGTCAGTCTTTTGCTTAATTGTATCTTGAGAAAGCAAGCCTTAAAGAACTTCCCTTTGCATGGCCAACTAGGGCAGTTTGGGATTAGTTTAACTGTCACATGTTTGTTAGTAGTATTAGCAGTAGTGCCGCACTGCTATAGTGATATCAATTTAATCTTTTCTCTCTCTATTCTTGTTGGGCAAATAATTATCTTAGGAGATTTGAAATTGGGAACTTCTCCACAAAACTATGTTTTACATAAATATAAAAGCGCGCGTATGTTTGAAAGCAAGAGATTTATATCACTTGGTCTCCATATAAAAGCTGATTTATGAGGCGTATATCAAGAACTGAGCAGTATAAATGAGTGCTTTGAGGCTTATACTGAAAACAAGCAAAAATGTGCAGCCTACCTCTTTTGCCTATAAGAGGGTCAACGTTGGGATCCATGATCCCTTTGATCTTTACATAAAACAGATGAAAATGCATAAATTGCTTCTAATCAGGGATGAATTAAAGGAAAATAGCCTCCCGGAGGACAAAGCACCCCAGGCACCCATCAGCAGCCTTACCAAATGACAGACCTGGAGGAGACTTCAAAGCTGCAAACACAACCAGTGCCAGTGAAATCCACCAAGAATCTATATGCTGTTTAAAAAAATTACTATTTTCACAGTTTACAAGTGCTCAGAACTCTTCTCTTTGAGAAGAAAGTGACAGAAACCTACTACAAGGACTTACTTTTTAAGCTGCTATATATTTTTATTCTTTTAGAAGAGTTGATGAAGGCAAGACATGCTTGTTTAATTTTGTGCAAAAATGTGTTTAGGCATGACAAGCATTGGTAATTTTAGTGTCAGGTGGGGTTTACTCAATTTGAGTGGCGTGGTATTTTGAAGCTGAAGTCTGTTTTTAGTGGAGGCGGATCAGACGTTTATTGTAATTGCTTCCTTGGTTGTCATCCATGTTTGTCACAATGAACACAAACACAGTTAACATTCCTCAAGCTGCAGAAAAGGGAAGTGTAATGAAATGTAAGGCTTGATTTTGGAGATGAGGGAGGATTTGAGGCATTAGTTTTATTAGAAAGTAGTCTTTTCTTTGTGGAAAAAAAAGATGACTCTTTTCCTCAAGCTAAATCAGGGTTCAGATCCTCGCTAGCTCGTGTAACTCACTTACATATCGGGTAAATGTTAATGCCAGTATTATTAAATTCACTTTCAAAGGAAAGTTAACTTAAGCGTAAAAAAATCTGCTTTTTAGTTTGCATTCTGTTTGTGAAAAGAACACTAAAACTGCTTTTTGCCTTTTTAAGGATAAAGGAGAAACACAAAGGAATACTAAAGTACAGTTTTTAATAATGACTGTTGCAATCCCTTCGGAATATGTGCTCTATGAAGAGGGATTTCGCCTGCCAACTGCAGGCTTTGCCTAGGTGTCTTGTACACCATAACGTTTATTTCCAAGCCCACATATACATGACAATCACTTAGGCACATATAAACAAAAAATACCTTGCCCAAATGTATAAGTACATATGAAATTGTTCAGTGGACTGAGTGGTTTGCTGTAGGTGAGGTCAGAAAGGTTGCCTAATTCTTTGTTGTAAGAACTTAGCTGCCTATGACTTTAATTGCTGTAACTGAAGTATGTGTTACGTGTTTGTCATGGATTTTTGCTTTTTGGAAGAAGCAAGTAAAAAGATTTTGCCAGTCTGTCTAGGGGTAAAGGTAGGACAATTGCTGAGTGCTTTCTTTGCAATGTTTTACTCACATTCTGATGCCACTGATACCTCCATTCTTTGGAGTAGAAATATTTAATTAGGTTTTGAAAAAGTGGACTTTGCCTTACATTTTGTGGGTCTTTCAAGTTCAACAGTTAGCTTTCCAAAGCATGTGTCCTTACTGAATATGCTTGTCTCACTTCTGGGGCCTCTGACTAGGCTGCACTTGAGCCTTCCTCACACAGAGAAGGAACAGAGATTCACACATCCGAGGGACTCAGATGGACTTTCTCCATAAAGACTGATCCTGTCTAATCCTATCTGTAGGCTCTAAGTCAGAGCAGGAGGTCTGCTTTGTTCTGTCAGGTGAGATGAGAGCTGGAAGGAGAGGAAGGTGAAATCTGAAATTGAAGAAGAAGAATAAAATGTTTTGGATAAAACTCATGCTTTGCCTAGCAGCAGAACTTGAGCAAATACTGAGTCATACTTCACCAGCATACAAAGCCTAAGTACAAAGTCAGCTGTTCTCTTTGCTGAGCGCCTAGAAACACAGCTACTAATGGATACCACTAGGCAGCACAAGTTTTGCATGCATTTTGTTTTAAGAAATAAAGGAGCTCAGTTTCTCAAATCCACTTTCTAGTTGCAAGGAAATTTGGCTATTTACTTTGTATTTGATATGTAGGTCTGCTTGGAAAGGAAAGATGGTGTATGACCATCTGCTTTAAACAATCATCAGCATCAGACTCATCAAGCTTTTAATATCTTCAGGCTTTTCTGGAGACGGGAGTATGCATTAATCAACCAGACAGAATACCAAGTTCTGTGCCTTCTAAACAAGGTCTTACAGGGGCATGATATGCCTCAGGCTTCTGATTCACAATCCTGTATAGTTTACCTTGGATGACTGTTCTGGTTATTGCTCTGCCTCTGTTTCAGGAACAATTCAGTTGCTTATGTAGCAGCTCCTGCATTGCCACAAATAACAGGTTGGCAAATTAAGGAATATTGAAATTGGTGCTAGCTGTACCTTGCATCAGTTCAGAACTGTGAAACTCTTGTTTCACGAGTTGCCGAGCCACCCTATAGCAGGGTGAGTATACCTTGCACCAAGAAAAAGAGGATTAGATGGACAGCTGGAATGAGAGCTACTGTACCTGTCCTGTGATAACCTGCCCTATCCAAGCGTTACAGCCCTGAACTCCAGAGCAGTTGTATTCTTTGTCTTTTCCCTCATTCTTTCAGTGTCCATATTCAAAAGTAAAGTGTATAAAGGAAAAACAGTTTCGTTCTGGTGTGATGCCGTGATATCTTAGCTAGCCAGATTGGCAAGTTCACTACTTAGGTCTGATCTCCAGCAGGAAAAATGCTTTTAAAAGAGATCTTTTTTAACAAGGTTCTGCAGTTTGCACGGAATTTAGTGTTTTTATAATCAGAGGGTGTTTCTGTTTAAGAGGGAACCAAACAAGGACTTACAGTTTCCAGGAACTGTCAAATTTCTTCAGGTCTATTTAGTTTAGTTGCATTGGATGTGAGTAATCAGTCAGATGTACTAAAAAGCAGTTGTAGTTTACATGCAGTAAATAACAGTTTGTTCTAATTAAGCTTATTTCTTCGGGAATATGTGTTTGGTTGTTCTTCCTTTTCATATTTAGTTTGGAAATTGAATAGTGGCAGTATCACATGTAAGGCCTTCATCCCAATGGGGATTTCAGCATAGTCCCTGCCATGCTTCCAAATTTTGCTGTGCAAGCCCAAGCTTGTGCGACTTTTAGTATGTCCAGGTTTGCCTTTCTTCTCTGTCATCTTCGTCCTCATCATTGTCTTCATCATCTTTGTGAAGCATCTGTCACCTCTAAATTGGAGGAATATGAATCTGAAGGCTGGACTATTTGATGGATAAGGAATCCATTGTATGGTCGCAGCCAGAGGGCTGTGGTCAAATGGCTCTTTGTCCAGGTGGAGGCTGGTAACGAGTGGTGTGCCCCTAGGCTCTGTTTTGGGACCAGTGCTCTTCAGCATCTTTATCAGTGACACAGACAGTGGGATTAAGTACACCCTCAGCAAGTCTGCAGACAACACCAAGCTGAGTGGTGCAGTTGACGCAGCACCATTCAAAGGAATCTGGACAAACTTGGAAAGTTGGGACCACAGGAACCTAATGAGATTCAGCAAGGCCAATGCAAGGTGTTGTGCTTGGGTCAGGGCAATTCCCAATATGTGTACAGGCTGGGAGAAGAACTCGTTGAGAGCAGCAGTGTGGAGAAGGGCTTGGGAGTTCTGGTGAACATAAAAGCTGGACATGAGCCAGCACTGTGCTCCTGCTGCCCTGAAGGCCACCAGTGTTCTGGGCTGCATCAAGAAAGGGGTGGCCAGCAGGTCGAGGGAGGAGATTGTGCCCCTCTTCTCTGCCCTTGTGCGGCCCCATCTGGAGTACTGTGTCCAGATCTGGAGCCCACAGCACAAGAAGATGCAGAGCTGTTAGAGCCGGTCCAGAGGAGGGCTATGAAGATGCTCAGAGGGCTGGAGCACCTCTGCTGTGAAGAAAGGCTGAGGGAGCTGGGCTTGCTCAGCTTGGAGAAGAGAAGGCTCCACTGTGACATCATTGCAGCCTACCAGTACGTGAGGGAGCTTATAAACAGGAGGGAGACCAACTTCTTACATAAGCTGATTGTGATAGGACAAAGGGGAAAAGAGGGGGGATTCAGATTAGATAGGAATTTTTTTACTCAGTGGGTGAGGCACTGGAACAGTCTGCTCGGGGAAGCTGTGGATGCCCCATCCATGGAGGCATTCAAGGCCAGGTTGGATAGGGGTTGGTCAAGTCGTTGCCAACCCTGCCCTCAGCAGGGGGATGGAACTAGATGATCTTTAGGGTCCCTTTCAACACAAGCCATTCTATGGTTCAATGAATATGAGAATAATGCGTGTAAGTAGGCTCAGCTTGTGAGGAACATCTCGCTGTGAGATGGCTGTAGTTGTACCAGCTCCTGCTGCTTATACAAACAAGTTGAATTGTCCCAGATTGTTGTCTGGTCTATTAATGTAAACTGTGACTGTCTTTGTTTTTTATTTATATGCCAGGTTGTAGTTTGTTGTTCAGAAGCTCCTACCACAACACCTGTAGTATTGCAGCACAGAGAAACGGGCAACGAATGAAAAGAACAAGTACAGATGGCTCGGGGAAAATAATTTCTGCCCTATCATAGTTTTTAGTTAACAAATATAGGTTTGCTTGGTGTCATGGCCTGTTCTCAACACTTGCTGTTCTACTGGGAAGATAAAACAGAACTGTTCTTGTATTCTAAGGCATCCTCGCCTTTTGGAACAGTTATGTCCAGCTATCTCCAATCTAAAACACTTTGTAGATGTCAGTGGTTGTCGCTGTTGTCTCTTTCATAAGGGTGCTGTTTCAAGAAGCATCTTTTTGGTGGCCTTGCCAGCTGACAAGGCATTTGTTTTACACTTGCATCACTGCCATAATTGCACAGGTAAATTATTTGTACGGATACTTGATGAGCTGGTTCAGGGAATTGAACTGGTTTTAAATCAAACATTTTCCTAGTATAGACATATAAATGGTTGTGCCAGCACAAATGAAGTTCTCTGTGTCTTTAAAAGCTCTGTTCTCAGGACCTTCAATGCTGGGAATCTGAGTGTAGCAGTACAGTTGCTTATGATCAGTTGTACTGTCTCGTAGTGAACAATGTAATATTGTTTTTCTTTAGGTTGAGAAAGCTCTGGTATTTATAGAACATATTAGGGTACAAGGTATCCCAACCTCTATCCATTAAGAGGCTTTATTAGGAATCTGTTCTGGAATTTTGGGGATGCCCCTACTAAACCCCATTACTACCAGCATCATATTTTAAAAGTAATATTAGTGATTCCTTTGTGCTCTCTGTATAAACAGCACACCCTGATTCCCAGCTCTTATGAAGCTGTAATGCTAAAAATGTTTGGCAGAAAGTTTGCAAAGAGTATGTGGAAGGGCTGCACAGAAGGCTTAAAAAACTGGTGTTTTCATCATATTGGTAACTCAAGGAGATATGGATCCACTAAACCAAGAGGTCTCAAGACACTATGCAGTGGAATCCTTTGTAAAAGAATGAGATAAAGTACTGATATTTTGGATAAAATTTTCCTTTGTAGATTCTGCCTTAATGTTACTATTGCTGGTAATTTAGAAGGGAAGTGTATATGGAAATTAATTATATGAACGCTTGCAGGAGGTAAAGAAGAGATTAGCAGGTAGAAGAGCAAAACAGAGAGAGCGGAATAGGTGTGTGAGGAGGAACATAGGAGATGGAATAGAGGTATTAACTGTTTAGATTGGGAAAGGTAGGTGGGATTGATGGGATGGAAATTCTGCAGTGCAAATCCCTCAGTGTTATAAGAAGAGCAGAGGATTTCTGAGCTGCTGATACACTGAAGGAGAAATCTTTCTACTGTGACTTGAGTTTCTGTAATGACCATGTAAGTAAACAAAGATTTGAGTGTAGAGACCATCTCTGTGCTTTCTTTCACTAGCACTAAGCATTTCTAAACACACCTGTCACCAAAACAGTACGTGAGAAGCATCAGCTGTGCCAGTAATGGAGAGAAGGTACCTACTGGGCATTGGAGATGCTCACTTGGGCCCTTGTTCTACCTTCAGCTTCCGAAACAATGTCAGCCTCAAGCAAAACAGGAAGGTTATTCTGAATCCCTGCATCTCTAGTGTGTGTTGGACTCAGCCCTTATGGAAACAGTGTGGTATTTTTAATTTGAAATGCAGGCATTTGAGAAGCACGGTGCACAGTCCTTGATCAGCACTAAGAACTGGGAGGCTCGGAGCATTGGAAGTGAAAATAGAACTTTTGTGGGCCTTACTTATGAAAACTGATTATTTTATGTTTTACTGAGCAGTTATGAAATACACAGTGGTCAACATTTGAAGTTGTTTAAAAGAAAAAGTCCAGCAAAGTTTTTAGCAATGGAGCCACTTCTGCGGAGGTGTTTTCTCACTGCGCACCTCCAGAAAAGGGAAGTCGACCTGGGGAAGGTCCGCGTGTTTCAACTCACGCGGATGGAGGTTTGTGAAGTACCTGACAACTTGAAGTAAACATTTAAAATTAGTAAGGTGGTTTGACATCTGTAAATAGCAAGGCTACCAGCCTGCCTGTAGCAACAAATGGCAAGCTTTGGCACCAGGTGATGCATTTTTCTGATATGATAGCACCCACCTTTCATCTTTTAAGTAAACATTTCTTCAAGACGTGACTTTTTACAGGATACTTAATGTCTTTGAAAACAATGTAAAATACATCTAGTTTAATTTCCTCTTATCCAAACAGCTTACGTCTGCTTTACAGACAACGATATTGACTTTAATCACACAACAGGTCTTCCCACGGCGGATGAATGTTTCTTTTACATGAGAACCGACTGGAAATTAAAATAAGGATATACTTGCAGAGGTCGTGTGTAGGCAGTTCAGTTATAAAGGCAAACTGGTAGCAAAGCAGATGAATCGTGTTTGAAGAGGAAATGTGCTCTCTTCTAAAATTCCGTTTCTCATCGGCTGTGGTTGAGAGGAGCGCAGTTGAAGTCCGCGTGAGGATTGAGAGTTGGTGTTTGAGACACTAGGTGGTGCCGTTGTGTAAAGTTGTATGCCGGTACGTTTCTGACATCAGTGGAGGTGAATGCAGCGCTTGGAAAACTCGGGAGAGATGCGGACAGGCAAATTAACAGTTTGAAATGAAAGGTTTGTAATGTGGGATGGATGATTTTGTAATATGCGGACGGAGAAGAAATATCTTAGGAAAGAAAACTGCATGATAAATTGTATTGTTTTGACTTTAAGTCTCCCTGAAAGTATTTGCCTTTTTTTTTTGCTTGGTATTTTTTTCTTTTCCTTCTTTCCCAAAACGGAACAGAGAACCTGACTCACAGTGGGTGAATCTAGGAGCCATCCCCTAGCAGCTTTATATTGTGGATGTATCAAAACAAGCTTCCCTTGTGTTACTTCACATACACCCTAAAATGCCTTAGGATTAAAGCAATCATCTGTAATACAATATCTGTGGCTCATTGTTGATTGGCTCAAAACATGAAATACAGCTTTTTTTTTTGGAGCAGTCAGTGTGTTTCCTTCGGTGTCTGCCTTCACCAAAATTCTGCATTCCTTGTCTAATCCTGAGATATTAAAATAATTAAGTGGGATAGTCACAGTTTCACTTAATTAAGCATAATTGAGGTTTGGGATACTTTGATATTAACATTTAAAAAAGAAAGCATAAAAAATGGCTTTGCTGAGCATATGCAGCATTACTTCTGTATATTGCCGCCTGTTTTAAACAGTAAACGGGGAGCTTGCTTGCCTAAGGACAGTTAGACTGACCTGCTAACAACTTGTTTAGCCTGCTAGTCTTTATCAGAGAGTGTGTGCAACTCTGTTTATCGGACCTATGTGAAGAGTTACCTCTAACCAAAGTAATCATTGTAATTTTAAAGAGTGAAAATTTAGTTACATCACTGTTTTTTCTTTTGGGTAAAGTGGCCAAAAGAAAATCAAAATTCTGCAAGAGCCATTCAGGTATTTTTGCTGTGCGTAAATGATATACTATAAATTGGTGGGGGAAATGCATTTATTCAGCAAATGCTGCAGAATGATTGTTCCTATTGAGTCACATAAAATACGACTTCACATACTTTATTAGTTAAATATATGAGGTCCTAATAACAATTTATGTGACCTAGAAAAACACCAAAGGGTTGGCATCAATTTTTAAATTACTTCTTTCTTTCCAACCAAGAACCTTGTTCTGTAATAATATCTTACACACAGCGTTGCTTTATTATAGATGTTGCATGTACTTTAACTGCTGTGCAAAGCACCTCTCCCATGTAATTACACAAACATATTCTTAATTAATATGACTTGTGTTAGCGTGATCGAGCAATGGAATATTTTTTAGGTGCGTTTTGCAATTCTAAAAGAAGGCTGACAAATGAGGAATGTGGTTACTAAATATCACTGATCTCTTGAAGAAATCCTTGTACAGGACGAAGGCCAAGACACTTAAACAGACTTCATTGCAATCAATTGCCTTAAAATACCCTAGAACATCTGCTGATGCAGGAATTGCAGTATCCTGATCTCTAAGAATCTGTATAGAAAAGCGTTGTCAGATATGAAGAGCACTTGGGGAACTGGAATAGTTTGTTTACTTCATGTGGAACTTGACTATATCAGATTGAAATACCTCTACATACCTACATGCTAGAGTAACATTTTTTGTGTTTCCTACTTCTGTGATTTAATCACAGAGTATCCTGGAGTAGGGCCTGTACAGTGTTATGGTGCTCCATTCCGTAGTTTGAATCAGTTGCTTTTTAAAACATTAGTGCATTTTTCTGTGTGCCAGTGCCCGGAATCCTTGCAGGAATTTTAGCTTGGAAATGGACATGGCTCCTCCCTATATCCATTAATTCTGTCATTCCATTTTGAACTGCAGCAAGGCAGCACAGAGTGTACATCATGATCATGGTAATCGTTAATGCAAATAGGATTGTGCACGTGCATGTGTAGTCATGTAGAGAGATGGTTTTGGCTCTGTGATTTCATAAAGCTTTTGAAGTTGTGGCCATGCAGCTAATGAAGGAGGAGGAGTGGGTAGATAAATAGAGTAGTTACTTCCCCAGGATATTTAGCTGAAGCAGCTGGATTTGGTAGAGTGCCACTTTGAAGGGTAGATCAGCTGGTTGCATATGGGGAAGCTGGGTAATGATGCACAACTTGCTGACCAGTGGTAGAAGCAAGAATGCAGCAAGACATAGGCCGTTATCCATCTCCAAACTCACTGCAGAGCTGCCACAATATATAGATAGATAGGGGAGTCCTTGACAGTGCCAGTAGGCATTTTGCCATCACTGTCTGGAAGCTCGTTATGCTCACTTGATGCCAGTCAGTTGCAAACCAGTTGAATATTGAGAAATCATCTGTTGGGACTGTTGGAAATTTCTAATGCTTTTGGGGAGGAGGCTGCTACGAAGTGCAGCAGTTTCATAAATAGAGTGCTCATCCTCTCTCTCCCATCACCCAATGTAAACAAAAATGTTTATGGGAAAGAATACCTTATAGGATGCTACAAGCAAGCTGTGTCATGTGTGGACAGACAGACTTGGGCCCTCCAAGCTGCTTCTGCCAAACATTCCAATTAGGGGAGCTGCTCAGAGAAGAGCAGATGACACGTCTTAGTCACTACAAATAAACCCCTGCATGGTGTCTTGATGCTGGAGTATGTTATCCAGAGGCAAGTTCAGAACACCACTGGACGAACCAAGAAGAGGTAGCAGCACTGCTGTTTGCTGGGATGGCAGCAGTGAAAAGGGGGCACTAAGCACTAACGGTTTGGAAGGATTTGCTGGACCTGCAGGAGGCATGCTGAAGTCACGCTTCGTCTTTGCCTTCTGTTCTCTCATGATCTGTATGAGTGAGAAAGACATGATTGCTGCAAAGGCTGTTTCTCAGCTTACTGAAAAGAGACATGTCTGGTGATCTTTCAGTGCTTTAAAGAGAGAGGTTTCAGCATGTCAGAGAAGTCCTGGAGCTGTGGAGAACATACAGGTATGGGAACGAGACCTCCTCAGCCATGAAGCAGTGCAGTGAGGGATGAAATGTGCCAAAAAGCCTGAAGAATGGGGAGGAATGTGTCTGAGTAAAGCCAGGAAACCAACAAACATCCTCTATAAAATTCTTCCTTTTCCAATAAAGATTATTTAAGGTGACATAAAACATCAAAAATTCAGTACAATTAGAGTCTGAGAACATTGCTTTGGGGAGGTCAGCTTAACTGCCCTATCTGCTTGAATGTCTTTTTTTAGACAAGCCCTGTGTTCTGGTGATTGCCCTTCCTCCTAGATGTATGGCTCCACTAGAGCCATACTCATTTGGCTGAGTTTTCCCATGACTGCTCAATAATAGTACAGGGGGAAACCCACAGAGAATTAATCCAGTCATGGTTGTGCTAATTTGCAAAGAAGTTAGTGAAAATAAGGCGAGTTTGTAATAAATGCAATATAAAACCTGTTTACATGACTGATTCTTCTCCCCACCCCCATCAGCCTGGCCTTACCTCATTCCAGATTCCTGAGTTCTAGCTGAAAGCGTTTCTGTGAAGAATGCTACCAGGAAAATTCCCTTTTTTATCTTGGCTATGAAAGAGTTGTATGAAAAACCTTTCAGTGGAAAGAGAGAATCAGCCTAAATGTGTTGCTTCTGAAAAAGGATGGGTTTATAGTCAGTAGTTTGGTGTTCTTAAGAGGGCTATACATTTAATCTTGGATCTACAAGTGATTTTAAGAGCCTGCACATAAGCCAAAAGAAGTTCTGTCTAAATGCACCATCTTCAGCTCCAGGTAGAAGATTGTGGTCTTTTTGGAGGGAGTTTTCATGACTATGATTTCACTGCACAATTTCGGTGGGCTTCTTCTATATTCATCTAGCTGGTACGTTGTTTTCAGAGAAAACATGTTGGTTTTTCAGCACTGTGTTCAGGGACGAAGTAGACCGTCCTCTTAGAGCTTGTAGTGCCAGCAATCTGTTCGGCTGTTGCTAGGGATGGTGCAGACAGTATTATACCTGGCTTCTTCCAGTCTGATCTCTGGGAATACTCATTTTAAGATAAATCTTTGTGTATGAATGGGAAGTTACTGAAGATGTATTTCTCACATTTTAGCAAATGAATACGGTTTGAAGCAGAGATCGGATCACCTCTGAAACGCATCAGAAGCCTGGAAGAGTTTCAGTGTGCTAAAAAGTCAGCGTAATTTTATGTGCTTATGGGCAGTGGCAGACCTTAGATGAACAAAGTATTTAAGCATGTTTAGTACCAGTGAAGCCAAAAATATTATTTTTAGTGCTTTGCTAAAGCACAGCTGTGGCAAAGAAGCCATTTTGGCACTTTTTTTTAAGCCTTCTTTTACCTTGATGTACTACTAACCTAGGTAGGTGGGCATGTCAATTGAAACTTTACAGCAAGAGTATATTCTTGCAAGTGTAAGTTAAGGAGGTGACAGAACATAAGCCCCCACTTCCTCCCCACCTCTTCAAAAACCAAGGGCAGCTTCTCTTTGTGATCCTGGGATCTCTTTCCAGCTTCATTTTCTCCTGGTTAGTGTAAGTAGCACACTCCGTCATCATTCAACAGTGACTCAACCACTGCTTGCAGAAGCTTAAATTGCTTTGATTGTGCTTTGCCTTTCTGTAGGAAAAGAAGGTTCTTGCCAATTCTTTTTGATGCATTAGTTTTCTGAATAGTGTCTTTTCTTCAGAAATGTAGCTACAGATACTTGTTGCTCTTATGACACAGAGTAATATTCAACCCATGCATTGTGTATTTACTGTGAGAGAAATCCGACTCAATATATATGTATTATCTTTGTAAAATACACAATTAACTAAACTTGGTCTTTATGCAGTAAACATGCACTTTGAGTAATCTTCTCATAGAGAATAATGCAGACATTACACCCATTCTGATATGTAGAAGATGATCCATAGGGGAAAAAGATACATGTGTGTAAGTCAATTATTTGAGAATGGAGCCCTTAATTTCTTCAGGCTTTATAAAAAGAGTTTGGGCATCTGCACATATTTATATTAGAGATATAGGGGTAAATCTTCAGCACAGAGCGTGGGGAGTTAACCATGGAACATTCATTAATGTTAATGGGATTTCTATGGCTAATTCCCCACACACTGGCTAAAAATTTAGCCCAAAGAGATTTGAGAAGTGATGTTGAGAAGCAAGTTGGTTGTTAGCCTCATTACTTCCATGTTATTAACTGCTCTATCTTTCCCTGGCTTTGCATGAACACTAAGATACTTAACAGTTAATAATAAAGGACTCTATGTCAGGTACAAATTCCAGTATGGAGGTACAATAGTGTGGCTGTATGAGCAAATTTTAGAATACACCTTTTGGGTATTTTCAGAAAAAAAGCAATAGAATAGAAAGGAAAAAAAAAATGTGTGTTAAGGTATATTTTTAGACAGCAGATCTGGTTTATTTTGCTGGTGTCTTTAGTACAGATTTAGCATAAATGTGAAGTATAACTTTAAAAAAAAAACCTTGCATTATTGGGATGTAAACTCAGAGTTGACCGGCTCTGAGCAGGAAGTCGTTGGACTGAATGACTTCCAAGTTCCTTCTAACCTAAAGTATTTTACTGTTTGGTATGAATCATATGCTTAACATGGCATTTTCTTAGCATCTTTTCAGTCTTTCTCTTGTAAAAGATCAAATATGGTTATCTTTAAAGTTTGAATGATGATTGAAAGCTAGGCAAACCTGAAACAATATTTTGCATACTAATTAAAGAATATTATTCTAAAAGAAAGTCCAGGCTCTGATTTAAGAAGCCTGTCAGATTTATGTTCCTGTTTTTTGTTGTGCTGAAGGTATGCAACAAAGATTGTGTGTGAAATGTAAACATGGGTGTGCATGCGTATGCATGTGCACTTTTCCATTTCTCCTGTATCTTAGCAGTTTCCCTTTCTTTTTAGGGGACCTATTCCATTCCTTTTGCAGTTATTATACAGAGCTGTCTGTAGTCAGCCATTAGAGGGTGCTTCTGTGCCAAGGAGCTCTCTCTCCTTGAAACACAATTTGCTTAACTTTAAATGTAGACTTTAAATGTTCAATAGACTTGAAACTGTGTGCTGTAAGGCAGCAGGATTGGGGCCTGGTTTTATAGCCATTTATCCCACAAGTACCATTTTAAAGGCAGCACTTCTGACCCTTTGGACATTGTTGCAACTTGAGTGAGTGAAGGAAAATGGAGATAGGAAGAGTTATAAGATGAAATTTTGCTGCTAGAATCAATTTCTAAGACTGAATAAAAGTCACTTTACTTTAAAAGCGCTCAGTAGAACAAAGTGGTGCCTCTCAGTTATGTGCCCAGTAATGTTTAGACGATGAATGCTCAGCAAAGAAATCTGCAAGTCTTTGTCAGAACCAACCCATGGAGATGGTGACTTTGAAAATACTCCTCTTAGAGAGTGTGGTGCTGCTTTGCACAACTTTCTGGATAGATAGGTAGTCTGAGCATTTCTGATACCCAATTGCTTTTGAAAGCCGCCAGAACTCCCAGAGGCCTTCTTTTGAACAATATCATGGGACAGCTGGAGGAACTGGCACAGAGCTCAGAAAGGGAGCACAGACAGAAATCTTCTTTTCTGGAGTTTCTTAAGAAGCCATGCAGCCTCCTAAGACTTTAACTAAAAGGGTAGCAAAATGTCCCTTCAGGCATAAGCATGCAAATTTGTATTGCATTTATGCATATTGGTATATTCACAGTACCATCTGTGTATGAAGGGCTGCAGGTACTTCTGTCTCCAGTTTTGCATGCGCATCACTTACATATCTATTTCTTGGATTGTAAAGGCCTCTCTTCTCAAAAGACATTGTTTACATTACATGAACACAGGTCTGTAAACAACATATTCCCTAACAACTTGGGAATTTTAGTATTTGCATTTATATTCAAATATATGAATTTCCACATCAGCGCATGTGTTCTGTGACACATACCTTGTTAATAATAATTAGATTCTAATTCTTCTAAGAGATTATATAATACCTACGATACCTACCTTTTAGCTGTTCAAAGGTGCACATTTTTTTCTATAGTACCTAGTCTAGTTCAGACTCCAGTCAAATGGTTTCTAGTTTGAGAGTAGATTCTAGTTGGAAAAGATAGTATGTCTTTCTTAGGTATAACAAGCAACAGAATAATTGGATGTTGTGAGCATCTTGTTATTTCTGTATAAAATCTGGGGATTCTGAATGGATACGCAGAATGCCTGGTAGCATGAGAGTCCTTTGAAGATATAAAGCATCAAAGGTTATCTCACGTGTTGCTTAAAATGTAGTTGTTAATAGATTTTCAAAGGGACTTTTAAATTAGACCTATGACAACAGTGTAACAAGGCACTAAGGATTTTTAATACAGTGCTCAGGAAACTAGCTCTAAGCTAATAAGTGTGTTTGGTACATTTCTTGTCCAAATATTTACAGTACTGTAATTTAGAACAAAATGTTAGTTTATGCTGTCTGCTTACTAGGACCTTGAACCAGTCAGCCCAATAGTAGTGTTTCCTCTGAGTCGAATGACAATTGTATCCAATTTTAAGCTACAGACTTCTGAAAAATTAGCTAGATAGATCTTTCTGCTGGTAGCGTATCACCGTTTGAGTTTGAAACAGTTATTTTTTAAAATTAGGACCAGACAGGCAACAGTAACTGTTTAAGTGGAAGCAGAAAGTCTGCCTAATCTCATCCTTTAGTAAGGTAATTACTACTTCCAGTTAAATGTTTCATACTTCACAGTTTTAACAATTTTTGGAGGGTTAGTTCCTTCGGTAACATATCTTACATTATCAAGAACTTTTCATAATACTTTTTGAAAAAAACAGTAGCATATATCACACAGAATCACAGAATTGCAGGGGTTGGAAATGATCTCAAGAGATCATCGAGTCCAATGATCTTGCTAAAGCAGGTTCCCTTCAATAGGTCGCACAGGTAGGCATCCAGAAGGAGACTCCACAGCCTCTCTGGGCAACCTGTTCCAGTGCTCAGTCACCCTTACTGTAAAGAAGTTCTTCTGCATGTTTGTATGGAACTTCCTATGTTCAAGTTTTAAGCCACTGCTTCTTGTCCTATCACTACACACCACTGGGAAGAGCCTGGCCTCATCCATTTGCCTCCCACCTCCCTTTAGATATTCATAAACATTGAATCAGTTCCCACCCCTCAGTCATCTTTTCCCCAGGCTGAACAGACCCAGGTTACTCAGTCTTTTTTCATAAGGGAGATGCTCCAGGCCCTTTATCATCTTTGTGGCCCTCCGTTGGACTCCTTCTAGGAGATCCCTGTCTATTTTGAACTGAGGAGCCCAGAACTGGTCATCGTATTCTAAAAGTGGCCTCACCAGGGCAGAGTAGAGGGGGACAATCACCTCCCTCTCCCTGCTGGCCACCCCTCTTTTAATGCAGCTCAGAACACAGTTGGCCTTCCGGGCTGCAAGCGCACACTGCTGGCTCATGTCCAGCTTCTCGTCCACTGGGACCCCCAGGTCCCTCTCTTCAGGGCTGCTCTCAAGGAGATCTTCCCTCAGTTTATATAAATACCTGGGATTGTCCTGACCCAAGTGCAGCACCCTGCACTTGGCCTTATTGAACCTCATTAGGTTTTCATGGGCCCACTTCTCCAGCCTGTCCAGGTCCCTCTGGATGGCTTGCCTTCCCTCCAGTGTATCAACTGCACTGCTCAGCTTGGTGTCATCTGCAAACTTGCTGAGGGTGCACTCGATGCCATCGTCTGTCATTGATGAAGATGTTGAAGAGCACCGGTCTCAAGACTGACCCCTGAGGGACACCGCTTGTGACCGGCCTCCACCCTGACACAGAACCATTGATCACAACCCTTTGGCTGCTTCCAGCCAGCCAATTCCTAATCCACCGAACAGTCCGTCCTTCAAATCCACACCTCTCCAATTTAGAGAGAAGGATGTGGTGAGGGACCATGTCAAAGGCCTTGCAGAAGTCCAGGTAGATGACATCCATCGCCCTTCCCCCGTCCACTGAAGCTGTCACTCCATCATAGAAGGCCACCAGATTGGTCAGGCAAGATCTGCCCTTGGTGAAGCCATGCCGACTGTCTCGAATCACCTCTTTATCTTGTATGTGCTTTAACATAGCTTCTAGGAGGATCTGCCCCATGATCTTCCCAGGCACAGAGGTGAGGCTCACCGGCCTGTAGTTCCCCAGGTCTTCCTTTCTCCCTTTCTTAAAAATGGGAGTAGCGTCTCCCATTTTCCAGTCATCGGGGACTTCACCGGACAGCCGTGACTTTTCAAATATGATGGAGAGCGGCTCGGCAACCACATCAGCCATCCCTTTCAGAACCCTAGGATGGATATCGTCCAGCCCCATGGACTTATACATGTTCAATTTCATGAGGAGGACTCGGACTTGTTCCACTGTTACACTGGGACAGAAATCACTCCCCACGCCCTCACCTGGAGGCTCATGGTCCTGGCAGACATGGGAAGCCTGACCACCCGTGAAGACTGAGGCAAAGCACTTGTTGAGTACCTCAGCTTTTTCTATGTCTGAGGAAGCCAGCTCCCCGTTACCTTTCATCAGAGGGGGAACACTCTCCTTGGCCTGTCTCTTCCTGCCTATGTACCTGTAGGGGTATGTCTTACTTTGCTCCCCTAATGGATAGAACAAAGTTGGACTTGAGCTTCTGGCCCTTGAAATGCTTGTATTTGGATCCCCTTAATAGGCAAAGGAAAAAGGTTGATTCAGCCCATTATTTTTTCTCTTAAGCATGTATTTTTGGATGATGCTTAACCACTGCAGGAGCCAAACATAGTTAAGTGGCTGTCCATCTTGTGCAGAGCAGTCTGTAAGAGAAGCTAATGGTGGTGAGAAAACTGGTGAATAAGTGGAGCATCTCTGGTTGATTCCATCTGACAGGCAATTTTTCATTTGTTTGTTTATTTTTTTGGTAACTGGCTTGCTTAAATCATTGTTTGTTGTTGTCAAAAACACTCCCTTTTGGCTTTGTTGTCTCTCCCTCTTTCCTCTCTGTCCCACCTTGCTGTTTGTGTGTCTGATATCACAGGGTTTACCTGTTTCATTGGTGTTTTTTAATAAGGTACATTTCTGAAACTAGCTCCACCTACGAACCAAACATTTTACTCGTGGGTCTCTCCTAAGAGTGGTAGAGTAGTTCCCAGTTCTNCATCTTATCATAATGAAAATTCTACATAGAGTTGCCACGTGTTTGAAGGCAAAGTGTGTTCTGGAAAGAGAAGTTATTTGCAGCGTCATAAATTAGGTTTGGAGCAGGACGAAACCCTGCTGGGGGTGGGTATAACGGTGCACACAGCTGTGTGGTAAATCTATACCCGCTACGGAGGGTTGTGTGTCAGTTAGAATCAATACAGCTCTGTAAAGGTGGGGAGGTGAGGAAGGGTTTTAAGTGGGGAGGAGCATAAAGGATTTACATCCCTTGTGCTTCATGTAGCATTATCGAATAGGCGCTGGCTGTATGAAAAGAAGCAGGCTTAGATAAATCCAGTTATACAGAAACCTCAAGCATGCAAAAGAACACAGGCTACTACATCTTGTGGCTGTAAACATTGGAGTGGCCTAAACAGAAAACAGGACAGACATTTCTTCAGGAGGAGTGCTGGGTAACTTTATTCATGGCTGCTGATTTGTATATATATATAGTTTAGTGTCCGTACAGGCAATTTCCCATTTTGCATATGTGGATACATATTCCAGTATTTATGAAGGCATTTATTGAAAATGTGATCTTACATGTCTAATTAATATTATCATAACAGTTCCACCAACACTGGCTTTTGCCCAGTAAAATACAAAGAGAAGCTGTATGTTTGTGTGCTCTTTTGTTGATAGATGAAATCCTTTTTTTTTTTTTTTTCCCCACTCTAAAGCACTCCTATTGTAAGCTCCTTTTTGCAGGGCAGTTTAAACTGAACTGTTAAGTCATTCAGTCTGGAAGTTGGTGTACAAACTGGCAGCTTAGAGCTCAAAACTTTTAATCTGGTTTCCCTTAAGCGCACTAGATTTTAAAAAGACAATGTGTTCTATTTTCTCCTGTTTTTTATTGTGTACTTAAGAACAGAAATCTGCTCACTTTTAAATAATGAAATTTCACAAGCCTGATTCTCAGCTGTGAAACAAGCCTATTACTAAGCAGCTCCAGAGGAAGCTTTGCCTCCTGTTTTCAGACTTAATGTATTACCCCACAATTTCTAAAATAGTGTGCTAAATATTAATTTTGTTGAAGGACTGTGGAAGTCATGTGGTTTCTGATTTGCTTGACTAGGCAGATTCTTAGGAACAAATTTTCCAAGAACAAATACTATAAATAATAGTACTCCATAATGTAGCCTATAGTGTTCACAATTACCTGTTGTTAATACCTCTATATATGCATATACTCATACAAAAATGTTTTGCGGACACGTCAGTGCCTGCTTTTTGAAATTGGGCAATGAAATGTTAGTTCAAAGAATAGCATCTTTTGAAGATTTGGTAACTTGAGTCTGAGTTAACATACTGAATGTGAGATGCCTTCTTATTGCAAATGCTTAGCAGCTGAGTAGGATATTCCATCCTGAGAGCTTTGTGCACAATTGCTATGGTGAATTCATGGCCAGTGTGGATATTTCACGCTAACTGTTCCTACAGTAGAGCTTTTCTAAAGGAAATAATTTAACATTAGAAACCATAGCCATTTCCTTCTAATTATAGGTAAGTTTTATGTTTAAGGTAACTCCTAGAAATCTTAGTTTTATATTTCCACAGCAAAAGAAGTTCAAGTTGTAGAACTTTTATTATATTTAANTCAGGATCAGCACATCAACATTTTGAATGCAATGAAAATAGGTGATTATGTATTAAGTTAAGGCCAAGACAATTGTCTCAGTAGTAATCTTAACTAGTAACAACTGGAAATTAAATATTTGTTCTGTTTTATGGCATTTACAAAATTTCAGTGTGTTAGGATACATCAAATTGCCTCAGTGTTCTTAAGGTGCTATCTATATGCCTTGAAGGATGAAAATTCAGTAAATATAACTATTTGTCATTGCAAAAAGGGTTATATTTAGTCTCATAAAACAGAAGAAAAGCCCTCATAAAAATTAATTCAGGGGATCATGTTACAACTTCACTGTATATGGGAATAAGTTTACAATGTACAATTTTCATGCCAGAATTCTTGAGTTATCAGATAACGTATTTCCTTTCAATGATTATTCTGCAAGCCGTATTTAGGCCTTTCTTACAATAGAAGTTTCACTGTGTATTTCAGTACAGAATGATCCGTGTGTTGTTCACCCACCTACAAAGTAGTTTTCTTATTTAGGCTGGGGAAGTTAGACTAAGGAAAGGAATTTGCTTCATTCATGTGTTACGCAAAGATGTTCTGAGTCATCGATGTCTGCTGCACTAGAGAGAAAGGAAGTAACAACAGTAAATATTTGCATTAAAGTTTATGATAATTGAACAACTTGCTGCTTGTATAAGCTGAAAATATTCTTAAACCAATATTGTAATATGAATCATTATGCACTGAGAAGATTTATAAAAGCAGGCCTGTATTTCTACTTCTTAAAATTGGAGGTTGGTGTTAAGAGCAGAGGGCCTGATTTTCATTTATACTCCAAAATCTGTTCTTTTCTCAGTGGAAAAGCGATTTAAAGGAGAAGTAAATAAATATAAAAATGAAGCTCATTATGCTGTTAAGAGAGCAAAAAACTCAGGCAAGGAATTTCAGTTCCAAGTTTTCAAGGTAGTGGTGGTGAGGAGAGGTTGGCCCAGGCTCAGCAAAAGTTGCAGCAGGCAAGGACGTGTCTGAATTCAACATATTGCAAAAAAAGAGGAAAAAAATAGAAAAAGAAGATGAGCCTGTGTCTGCTTCCAAAGAGGAAGGTGACATACTAAAGTCAGGAATTGGAGTAGAGGAACTGGGGAGCAGAGGGTGGTTGGTGAGATACCAGAGGAACAGCTGGGAGAGGTCTAGTTGTGGGTGTCAGCACAGCAGAAAGGATGGAGACAACCAAAGCCAGTTTCATATAAATAATTACTGTAAATTTTATATAGCTAAAAATGTAAAATATACTATGTTTAAAACTTGATATGCTTTATACAAAGAAATTATACCTACTCAAAGTGTACAGTGAATAGCTACTAATCTAACATACCTAGTTTGATGTAAGCTTTATCTTACAGAGTCAAATATCATGCCTGTGAATCGTATCTGTGCTGCAGGGAGTTCCTCTCCTTGGTGAAGGAGAAATTTGTCATGAGAGGGAAGAAAAAGCAGACAATGATTTCTGTTCATATCATATCATGGAATCATAGGATAAGCTGTAGGGTGACTTGGTGACTTATCTTGTTGAGCATTTGTTGTTTGAGTTACAAATTGGATATAGGGTAATGAATGAGCTGTAGTGATGCCAGAGAAACAATGCTAACTTTTAAAAGGGCAGGCAAAGGGAGGCAAAACTATGATCAAGGGCAATCTGTTCTGAAATCTAAAAATAGTAGGTTTATTGTGTAATTAACCTGCAATTAAAATATACATAGAATTTTTTTTCCTAGACTACATTTTTAAAGGGTTTTGTTTTTTTTTTCCAAATTAGCTTTCTATTTTACCTATTTCTGCTCCTAGGAGTGAGTGTCCTAAACCACAGAGAGATATTTGAGGGGAAGCCCATGTTTTTCTCTTTCACTAGGAATGCTGGATTTCTGATGGCTTTTCTGGAAGGAGCATATGGTTACCAAAGGCTATCGTGTAGCCCAGTATCACAGAATCATAGAATTACCAAGGTTGGAAAAGACCTCTAAGATCATCCAGTCCACCTATCACCAATATTACCCAGCAAAGAGAGTACCTGTCCAAGCCACAAGCTGCCAGCTTCTCCAGGAGATTACTGTGGAAGACAGTATTGAAGGCTTTGCTGAAGCCTAGGTAGACTACATCAACAGCCTTTCCCACATCCGCCAGGCGGGTCACTCAAGCATAGTAGGTTGGTCAAGGAGGGCCTGCCTTTCATGAACCCATGCTGTCTGAGCCTCATCCCCCTATTGTCCCTCACATGACATGTCATCTCCTTCAAGATGATCTGCTCCATCTTATCTGGCACTGAGGTCAGGCTGACAGGCCTGTAGTTCCCTGGGTCCTCCTTATGGCCCTTATGGGGGTGACATTGGCAAGCCTCCAATCCTCAGAGACCTCTGTGTTTGACCAGGAACGCTGATAGATGATGCAAAGTGGCTTGGCTATCACCTCTGCCAGCTCCCTCTGCACCCTTGGATGGATCTTGTCTGGTCCCATGGACTTATGGCAGTCCGTTTGGAGCAGTATGTCTCTAACTGTAGTTGCAGCCTTAACTGTTAGAGGGGGCTTGGAACATTGTTGTGACGAGGTTGTGCCTCTGGCACATAAATGACAAAATTCAGATAGCCTATTATAGTCAGCATGTCATATTCTCTACAGAATATTCCAAGGGCCTCATTCTTGTGAAATGGGCATTGCCTTTCACAAGCATCTTACTTTGCCAGTTAACTGTGCTCTCAGTATCTCATGCAGTACTCTGAATATCTCATGCAGGGCGTAGTTCCTAATTATTTGGCACAGCAGCAGTTAAACTGAAGGTGTCAGGATGGGCCCTTGATATCAGTTTCAGCATTTGTTGGTGTTACAGAGTGAACAGGTGCTTATTTTCTGTATCAGTGGCTAAAAAAAGGTTTACTAAACTGGGCATTTTTTTAAACAAAGCAATCTGAACACAGATACTGGAGCAGGCAAACCATCACAGAACATCTCCATTTGTCAGTAAGCTTTTTGCAGCCACCAGACTATCTCTGCCTGTTTGTGGTGATGCTGTGAAAGCAGTCAGTGTTGCATGAGCCAGAGAAAGAACCAGCTATTAAATTGAATTCCAGCTTTACCCTAACAATAGGGTTATTTTAACCTATTTTTCCCAATTTCTACTCAGTTTTAAAGGAAGGATGTGGATTTCTTAAAGCTTCTTTATGTTTTCATGCTTAACTTTTTTCCAGCAGCAAACAACTCGTTGTCATCTCCATTGTGCTGGAAGATATTGATTTGGTAAATGGTGACCTGTGATTGCATAACTCTGAAAGTCGGTGTGTGTTCTTTCAAAAAGACCTACAAGAAAACTAATTCATCTGAATAAAATACCGACTTTAAAATGTCGTATTTGTTACTGAAGCAATTTCTCTGTAGACTATAAACTGAAGATATTTCAGATTAGGATACTGATAGACTGGACCAGTATTCTGGGGGCAGATGGCTACTTTCACTCACACAACAGCAACCAGCATTCAAATAATTAGCTGATTTGGGAGTGCTTGGAGTCCGAAGAAAAGGAGAAGCAAAAAGCTAAATTCAAGGGCTGCTTATTTGGCAAAATCTCTTTTACTTCTTTAGGGATGCAGAGAATTTTGCTTAATCTGGGATGTTCAGTACAGAACTGAAATGCAGATTTGAAGAAGTCTTTGGTTTTTTACATTATAATGCAATACTTTTTTAAAAAAATTGGAAGTACAAATTTTTTTAAAATATGCGTTTGAAGAATGAATATTTAGTGTCTGTTTGAAAGCTTCCCTCTGTGTTTTGGAGGATTTCCCCTGTGACATTGACATTCAGTGAAGGAATTAATGCTTGAAAGTCTTCTGGGGGAGCAACAACAGAAACGTCCCACGATGTCAACTTATATAAGTTTTGGAGTCATTTGGGGAAGTTATGTTAGATTATTTGCTGGGCTGAAGTCTCCTAGACTTATCTTGTCTTCTCTGAAGTTATACATCTTTCCAGGTGAACAGATCATCTGCCAATCAAGGCTTTTTTTTATTTCTTCTTAGTCAAACCATGATAGGATTTGGAGTAGTTCACTCAATTCAGTGACTTTTTATTAGCGAGAGATCTAATCAAGAATCTCTGGGCCTTTGGGGAATGCAAGTTTTGTTTCACTTTCTAAGAAAGGAAAGAAAGCAAAATCAAATAAGAAAATTATAATATACAATCTTCTTTTACAGTAGTCCACATGAAAAACGAGGGGCTGTCCTCATCCATATTTATACCACAAGTGGTTCCCGTGTTCAACAGACTACCATGCTGCTAATCTCTTTGCATTTTTTTCCAAACCTCATTCTCACCCAAGGTGAAAGTATATTCCATTTCTAGATGTGCATTGTGAGCTATTTTTTTCTTTCTTTCTTATAGGACTATGGGATTTAGTAAGTCAGCAAGACTTTTTGTACATTTGGGGATCAGTGTAAAGAAAATACTATTTCCACTTGCTGCTATTTCAGTGGATTAGGCAGTGCATCAAAACATACTTATTAGCTTCAGTGATAATACCTCAAGTTCTCATAGATTTGCTAGGACTGTGATAGTTTGATGCTACCTGAGATCCTTGCACGTATTTCTCATCATAGCACTGTTGACAGAACTGTCTGATAGTCTTTATGTGATGAAGTTGTAGACTTTATCGCAGGAGTTCTGCAGTCGTATTCTAATTGGTTCATCTTCTCAACAACTGAAAATCTGAACTTTGTTTAAGTTGTACTAATAGAAAAGAAATGAAGATGAGGAAAAAAAAAGGTTCCAAGAAAAAAGTTCAAGTGCAGTAGCATACTAGCAGTGGCTCTGAAGTGTATTGTGTCTTGGTAAGCTCCTCTTCCAAGTCAGCTTTCAGTGGATTCTCGGGTTTAGTGAAAGAAACCAAAGTAATTGGTCTCATTGCCCACTTATAACTTGAGCCCTAAGGGAAGTTACTACGCAGGCAAGTCTATTAATTGTAGCATCTCAGAAGACTGGAGATACAACACATCCTCTAGAAAGAATTGTCATATGGATTGTTCAACAAAGCAGAGCACAGTTTATAACTGTAGTCTATGTGCATAATATTTCAATTTTTGTGTGTTGCTTTATGTCTGCTGTTTTGTCAGTTTTAATTGATTTAATGTGCTGTGTTTTTATTTACAAAGACATCTGGTTTTCTATCTAGCATTATAACTAATACCTGCAAATATTAAGTGTTCAATACTGTTTCATGGCTATATTGATATTCCCCTATGTACAATGTCTAAAAAAATGAGGCCTGGAGGTCAAATTTTCATATCTAAGGGAGATCTTTAAGTAGTGGCTTCACTTTTCCATGTTTCAAGGTAATAACTGTAGAGTAAAGATAGATTATATGGTGTATATGAGAAGCATCAAGCACAAAGTTACTCTCCATGAAAAGAGCAACTCTAACTTCAAGCAGATGTTGATTTTTCTCTGTATACAGTGGTTATATATACGTATGTATGTCCTTTTCTTATTTTATTCTTTCTCATGCATCATTCATTTTATTGTTGTTGAAAACTACAACAAGTACAACAAAACAGCTCAAATGGTTTGTTCTTCCAGCAATTCATTTCCAAAATACTTGGTTTCGTTGGTGATAGATAGTAATTAATTTGTCCATGCATTTTCTTTCCTTCTTTTCATAGTGCTAGGGCTCCCATCTGCCATCAGATGACTTTCTGCCTGACTGAGCTGCACCTGTGGTCTTTGAAGACTACCTTACATATTAGCGGTGAGCTGTTACCTGTTAATAAAACAAAACAACAAAGCCTGTTGATGAATATTAAATTGATATATAATTCTGAATACCCAAATGAAGTAGGTTTTAAGCTTAGGAGAAAGAAAATTAGAAAGCAAGATTATGTTTGAACTTAGTTTCTTTGCTTATCTCATCATAGAAGTGGAGTATCCTTTCAACTCAGAAATGTTGAGATTATGGTTAATTGGTTGCCTTTTCCCTTTTAGGAAGCTATACCCTACTCGACTATGAGCTTCAGCGTAGTATCTAATTTGGGTGAATAAAGATCAATAGCCAACTAGATTTGCAGTGGCATTGCGATTTGTACTTAGCATGAAAATAAGAAATTGCTGCATGTTCTGGGTATTTTGCATGATTATTTGAAGTTTTGTACTTACAAGGGAATACTAATATTTTTAATTGATTATTCCAGGAGACACATGACTATTTACCAGTGCTTCACCTTGTCTTACTATTGCTAAAGTAAAAACAAACAAACAAAAAAAAAACAAAAAAAAACCCTCCCGGGTTATAAATGGATTGTATTGTTTATGACACTTCTTGCCCATTGTACTGTATTTTCACTGAAAACAGACCAAGTATATTATTATTATTCAAATATTGATTCAATATGCCGTAGCAACCTGTCTGTGTGTGAGAACTGTTCTGGTTCTGTAACAATTATATATCTCTATATATGTATTTTTAAGTTGGATTTCATGGAAAATTCAGATGGTTTTAGTTGTGATCTGCTGTAATTGAAGATGTACTGTGGCATACTGTACCTATTTTCCACCTTTGACCTTCAGACTTCCTTCCTATGCACTTAGTCATTATAAAATCCTGAGGTGGAAGAGAGTGCTGCTCTCTTATTTCAAAAGCTACCTGCCATGGCATTGTCTTCATGCATTTCTGCAAATGAGTTTCTCCCCACAACGTCTTTGAGTTTAGAATGAGACACGTGCAGTGACAAATAAACTGTTTTAAAACGCTGCAAATTTAAGTCAGACTTAGATCTTTTGGTGGAGTTTGCCATGGTATACCTAAGTATTTGGCAGTCAGCCACATCAGAAGCTGGCTTACAGTCTCATGATAGCCCAAGCATCCCAATTTCTTTGCCATGGAACCTGGAGGACAGAGGGAGATGCTCTGGGTAGGTGCACACTTGTGATTCATGCTGATAGGCAGTTGGTATATAGCCAGGGCTTGCCCTAAGCCATAGGAGTAGATACATGCTTTTGCGTCTGGTACAACAGTAGGCAGTAATACCTATAGATCAATACTGGATCCTTTGGATAGGCAGCTTTCTGGAATTCAAGAATGTTAAAAAAAATAACTGTTGTCTTCAACTTGGCTCAGAAAATATTTCATGTTATTCTAAGGTACAGTCTGCACTGTGTTTTTTACCTTTTGTTGTGAAAGAACACAAAAGATGGTCATTAGGAAGGTGGTAAAAAGCACTTTTAAGTGTTGGCAGCTGGAAGAGAATCAAAGCATATGTGAAATGACAGCTGCAAATAAATGTGAGGACCTGTCATGTACTCCTTCAGCCCTAGCTTGCTGGTTCTTGAAACTCTTACTGGTATTCAGAGTATATTCTGTAGTTTTTCCACTCTGGCTCGCATTTTAACTCCAAGTACTTTGCTCCAGCTTGCTCAGATTGTGATGCTGAACTTTGCCTGCTAAGTTATGTTTTGTTTCCAGTGTCTCATCAATAACTAACTACATTTCTATTTGATTATACAGATGAAGACATTGGGGTACATCAGTACTACGATAAGAAAGAGCCAGGTAAAATAAACAGGCATAACTAAAACTAAACAGGACTTCCAGATGCTCAAGGTACTTTGACAGAGACAGTTTGCTCTGAAAAATTCGGTTTTGAAATTTTTAGTATGTGCCTCTGTAGTAAGTAGGCATGAATAGAGATTCATTTACCCAAGTTGCTTCAGAGTATTTAAAAACTCTTTACTCAAAAGGAAAAAAGAAGGATTTGGGAAAATATTTACGTAACAACGTACTGTGTGTAATTTAGTATCTCTTCAATACAAATAAAATTATAAAAAACAAGCTTTGTGCCATCAAAACCTTATTGGGATTTTGTATTTTGTTTTTATGTTCTGCTTCTGTATTCTTTTCACCTGTTGCAGAACGCTAAACCACTGCTCAGGGACTGTGCTTCACTGGGCGTGCAGGTGGTGGCTGTTCCAGGAATTCAGGATTTGCTGCATCCCAGCAGAGGGCATCGTGGATGCACGAGTGCTGGTCCGGCCTCCTGCAGCCCTCACCGCTATCTGAAATAGCCATTTCAGAGTGAATGATCAATTTTCTTTATCTGATTAATCCTGTTAATCCTGGAAGTTTCATGATGGGCCAAAAGGTCTCTTCAGCTGGAGTTGCTTCCCATTTGCAGCCAGGTTGGAGTGGAGGCTTGTGTGGGCATCCCATGGGCTCGGTGTGGTGGGTCACCCGCTGTCTCTGTGCCTCTGCTGATAGACCGACTCAGCTGCTCCTCTGTGTTCAGTTGCAGCTCACTTCACTATCTGATGAGACTGGAGGCTCAGTAATACTGGCCCACCTGTTGGGCCGCGTAAGCCTTTCTTTCACTGCAAATTTAAGATATCTGACTTAAGAGGGGAAAACATCAGGACTGTCTTAATTTTTTTGTAAATTTCTGTGTTTTATCACAATATGTGACTCTTCTCTCTAATATTAATATTGCTGACAGCAGTTGTAAGGATTACCGTTCACCTTTTCATCTGTTCTTTTCTCTAGGATCACAAATGAAGCATGGTTATTTAGAAGACAAGCAAAAGCTAGCAGAATGTAAGGATGTTTTCTCAGTTTCTTGTTATAGTAAGACAGGATTATTGTTTTGAATTGGTGATACAACTGGAAAAACTTTAAAATAACCTCAGGCTGTTTCCAATGTAGCTTTCTGTCTATGCTGTTCTGTCACAGAATTACTAACAAAACAATAGAAAAGTTGTAGCTACTCCTTCCTGGTATATTTGCAATTCTTTTTGTTTTGTTTTGTTTTCTATATCATTAAGATTAGTAGTGTGTATTGCTTCTCAAATCCATTGTCAAGAGGAGCCACAAAAATGAAAGTTGGCCAGCATATGAGCCTAAAATATTTTCCCTCTTAGCTCTTGCATCAAAACACCAACTGCCTCAAAACTGAAAATTATAGCTATAATATTTTCATCCAAAATCAATTTACAGGTTAATAATCAGCTGTCCTCATAGAACATTTTTAGCTTTGAAACATGTACATTGTTCCTGCATTATCTGTTTAAAAACAGTTTGGTTTATATAATCACATGGCAGTACTAGGACAGGTAAAGATTTTTATATGTACAACCTTTCTGTAACTTGAATTTTGCATCTCTTGCACAGCTGTTATTTCTCAGAGTATGCATTAATGGTCAAACATTTTTACATGACAACTCTGGAATATCTAAGTGACTTTTCAAAGTTTCACAAAGTAGTACATATGCTGGAAGAATTCCCTTAACGTTTCATCTTATCATAATGAAAATTCTACATTGAGTTGCCACGTGTTTGAAGGCAAAGTGTGTTCTGGAAAGAGAAGTTATTTGCAGCGTCATAAATTAGGTTTGGAGCAGGACGAAACCCTGCTGGGGGTGGGTATAACGGTGCACACAGCTGTGTGGTAAATCTATACCCGCTACGGAGGGTTGTGTGTCAGTTAGAATCAATACAGCTCTGTAAAGGTGGGGAGGTGAGGAAGGGTTTTAAGTGGGGAGGAGCATAAAGGATTTACATCCCTTGTGCTTCATGTAGCATTATCGAATAGGCGCTGGCTGTATGAAAAGAAGCAGGCTTAGTTAAATCCAGTTATACAGAAACCTCAAGCATGCAAAAGAACACAGGCTACTACATCTTGTGGCTGTAAACATTGGAGTGGCCTAAACAGAAAACAGGACAGACATTTCTTCAGGAGGAGTGCTGGGTAACTTTATTCATGGCTGCTGATTTGTATATATATATAGTTTAGTGTCCGTATAGGCAATTTCCCATTTTGCATATGTGGATACATATTCCAGTATTTATGAAGGCATTTATTGATAATGTGATCTTACATGTCTAATTAATATTATCATAACAGTTCCACCAACACTGGCTTTTGCCCATTAAAATACAAAGAGAAGCTGTATGTTTGTGTGCTCTTTTGTTGATAGATGAAATCCTTTTTTTTNACGTGCTTATGAAAATTCTTTAAATAAATACTCAGCATGCATACTATTAAATGGTAAAGGCCAGAGCTGTACAGCTCAGTGAGAAAATTGCATGTTTGTCGCATAAAAAAAAGGAAAATTAAGTAGATGTTCATGCTCCATTTCCGGTGCCATGTTGACTCTCACCCTCAGAAATCGTATTAGTAGTTTGATATTTAAATCTGAAATACTTCATAAAAGTAAGAAAGAATGTTATTTGCCTAGGTGCAAGTACAGTTAAAATTCAGATTGAACTGTATTTAACTCACTGCTTTGGACATAACTGTGGCTTTAATCACTGTTATGAACAGTAGCAGTCCATACTGCATGACCAGGTGATGAACTAAAGAACCCATTACTAATTTCTGATCCGAACCCATGTTCACATTTTAAAGACCCGCTGTTCCTTCCTTCCTTGCAAATAGGAGTTGCTGCAATGGTAGGGCAGTGGAGCAAGGACTTTGCCTGTTCTTGAATAACGTGCTGGTCCTTTCGCCTATTGACACTTGTTTCTGCTTAGCTTAAAGAATAGAGATTTTATCTTCTCCTTCCCTTTACAGTAAGATATCACTTCTGTGAAATTTTGTGACCTACTGACCTTAAGTACTGAAAAATAGCTTTATTTACAACAACAATCACTATCTAAAAGAATGGCGTAAAACAGTTTGACATTTAATACTTCTGTAATTACCTTATGTCAGATGTCAGCCCTGGTTATCTGTAGTTTGGATCTCTTATCTACTATCTGGTTTATATAAAAGTCTTCAGGGTCAAATCAAAATGTGTATATGAACTTTTCACTCTAAGGAGTAAAAACCTGGGTCAATTATATCTGTTTTCTATGACCTTCTTAATTTTTCACACCCACTCTGTCAGAGTTGTTACAGATTGTAATACTTGCATGTAGTATCAATTGGAGAATGATTGCTAGCTTCATTAATGTTATCAGAGGTGTGGCTGATACATAAACTAAATATCTTCTTAACAAATGTCATTACCTCCCTCAAATTCATTCTACTTCACCGTTGTTACTCTTATCTGTTCCGTTAATCAATAGCTGTCTTTCAAAAGAACGCACCAATAATATAAATAGGAAGTGTGTTTCTGGAGGGAGGAGAGGGATGGTAGAGGGATTTGGGCAGTAAGCTAGAATTTACCAAGTAAGAATTGAGTTTCACATCCTGTCGTCATCATATTGGGTCACAGCTCAGCAAAAATTGTGCTTAGGTTCTAACGGATGAACAAACAATTAGATGTCAACGAAATACCCCCACGTAGATTTTCTGCAGTGTTTCCTTGAGCTTCAGCACCCTCTATCTGGTAAGCACAAAACAGTTTTTTAGTTTCGGTCTTGGGGAATGAATGGGACAGCTGTCTCTCATCCAGCAATTCACATCCTGAGCAAGAGCCTGCATGGCTTTTTGGCCACATGCAATTGCTCTGTTTCAGAATAATATCTCCAAAACTTTTGCTTAATATAAATAAAGTCTGGCTACGTTTTTTTTAAATGTAAGCTATTTATTGACATATTACTACTGTGAGCTTTGCCGAGTTGACCATTTCTGGATCAGCACATCAACATTTTGAATGCAATGAAAATAGGTGATTATGTATTAAGTTAAGGCCAAGACAATTGTCTCAGTAGTAATCTTAACTAGTAACAACTGGAAATTAAATATTTGTTCTGTTTTATGGCATTTACAAAATTTCAGTGTGTTAGGATACATCAAATTGCCTCAGTGTTCTTAAGGTGCTATCTATATGCCTTGAAGGATGAAAATTCAGTAAATATAACTATTTGTCATTGCAAAAAGGGTTATATTTAGTCTCATAAAACAGAAGAAAAGCCCTCATAAAAATTAATTCAGGGGATCATGTTACAACTTCACTGTATATGGGAATAAGTTTACAATGTACAATTTTCATGCCAGAATTCTTGAGTTATCAGATAACGTATTTCCTTTCAATGATTATTCTGCAAGCCGTATTTAGGCCTTTCTTACAATAGAAGTTTCACTGTGTATTTCAGTACAGAATGATCCGTGTGTTGTTCACNACAGTAACAAATGATCCGGTTTTCAAGCCCCTTTCAACAGCTTTAATTTTCATCAAGATCCAACCGTCCCTGTGTTGATAAACGTGCTTCTGTCTGGCGGGTGGTTCCACAACAGCTGGATCTTTGTGTGGCATGCTTCATCTATACACTTGAAAATCCAAAGTAAGTTAACTGATATTGACAATGCGTACTGCCAACTCCATTCTCTGCTTTCTGTTGTCCTTTAGGACTTAATGCAAAACAGTCAATGTGTGCTGAGCAAATGGAAGAACAAACGTATCTGTCAGGTAAAATGTTTTGACTAGCTCTTGCAATGTTCATTCAGTGAAGCTGAACAACCATTCAGTGATGGATGCGATAGTGTTAACATGTTAAATAATACTGAAAGTCATTGGGATTTTTAATGTGTGAGTCTCTTGTTACCTAGATTGTGTTTATTTAAGTTCCTAATACGAAATAGATACTACAAAACAAAAATCTGGGTTTTATCCACAGGAAAAATTACATGAAAGGTGCCTGATTCTGTGAGAATTTATTATGGGGGGAAACTGAAAGCATCCTAAACCTTGGAAAAGCAGGCTAAGAGAGTGATTACAATATATAGACAAGTCTGGAATCTGTTATATTACATTTTTTATTTTAATTACTTACATCTCTGTTGCAAAGCTTTTTACTTTATGCTTATATAGTATGGGAGGGAGACTGTAAGCCTAAGTTAGCTAAATTATGAAGTAAGTAACGGAGCAGAAGATACTGTGATATGCAGCACATGTATATGTGTTCTCTGCCCAAGTAAGTTCCATTTCTGTGTACAAAAAATAGCTTTTCACATCCTCATTAACACAAGGTAGTAGGGCAGGTGGGAGACTGGCACATTAAGCATATGCTTTAGCTTCTTAATCAAGAGTATGTTCTGAAAGACATGTGTAATATATAAAAGTTCCTACAGTCTTCATTGTTTATGAAGAATGTGCATGTTTAAAGCTAGCTTTGCATAGCAGGTATTTGTGTTACTGTTTCTAAAAAGAAATTGAGTTTTAACTTTTATCCTCTTTCAGTTTCATAATTTTTTTTTTTTTCTAATCCAAGTAGTTTCAAATGGGCATCAACTGGATGACTGTTAAATATTTGAATATATTGCTGAAATTCGTGGAATGTCTTTAGGAGCAGCAAGGCTTTCTTAAACACCTGACACACCAAATGCTATAAAGTCTTTTTGTATCAATAATGAAGATGTTGTTGTCTAAGCCTATCAGATTGTTTTTGCCTATCAGATCTTATCATTAACAAATGTATATAATTCGTGTACAGGTTACATATTATTCATCAGTGAACGTTAACCTTCTAGAATGGATTTAAATATTAATTGCTTGCTAATTTAGATTTTTTTTTCTATTGTTATTGTTCTGATTAGAAAAGGAATGTGGTTAAGAAATACTAAGTCAATTAGCTTTAAGTGTGTTCATTTGCTTCTCAGTTTGCTGTCTCTTCATTTGCTTTCCCAGTCCCTTTTGCTATCATTTTCCTTTCCCTCCCATCTGTATATGCATAGACCCACATCCCTTACCAATGCATACTTTGGAACAGTGCACTTCTTGCCAAAATTTGATTGTTATTTATAACATCTCTATTTGACTATCAGTTGTGTATAAAACACTTTTTTTTTATTATTTTTTAAATTTAACATCCTCTAAATAATTTCAGGCCTACATAAACAAAGAGCAGACAATACAAGTTAACTTATTCATTGTTCATAATGAGAAATAAAACAGATGGCTCCATATTGGGTCAAATCATATAAAGGGATATAACCTAATAAATTCAGAAATTTTACAAGTTTTTTTTAGATGACATATATAGTAGGTAGCCAGAGTTAAAGTTACAGATAAAAATCCTGTTCATCTCTTTCCCCTTAAATTTTGCTTTTGTTTTTCTCAATCACAAAACAGAAAATTTATAATATAGTAATGACTGATAACTGAACTCGCCGACAGCATTTATAATTTTCTGCCAGAACAATGGTGATATTCCACTTTGTCTTCTTCAATAATATAAGCTGCCCAACAAATGAAAATAGAATATGAAAAATGAATAG
>JACDJE010000029.1:629795-723647 GCA_016647715.1 Pavo muticus | reverse complement strand
AAAATATTTTCCCTCTTAGCTCTTGCATCAAAACACCAACTGCCTCAAAACTGAAAATTATAGCTACAATATTTTCATCCAAAATCAATTTACAGGTTAATAATCAGCTGTCCTCATAGAACATTTTTAGCTTTGAAACATGTACATAGTTCCTGCATTATCTGTTTAAAAACAGTTTGGTTTATATAATCACATGGCAGTACTAGGACAGGTAAAGATTTTTATATGTACAACCTTTCTGTAACTTGAAATTTGCAGCTCTTGCACAGCTGTTATTTCTCAGAGTATGCATTAATGGTCAAACATTATTACATGACAACTCTGGAATATCTAAGTGACTTTTCAAAGTTTCACAAAGTAGTACATAAGCTGGAAGAATTCCCTTAACGTTTCATCTTATCATAATGAAAATTCTACATAGAGTTGCCACGTGTTTGAAGGCAAAGTGTGTTCTGGAAAGAGAAGTTATTTGCAGCGTCATAAATTAGGTTTGGAGCAGGACGAAACCCTGCTGGGGGTGGGTATAACGGTGCACACAGCTGTGTGGTAAATCTATACCCGCTACGGAGGGTTGTGTGTCAGTTAGAATCAATACAGCTCTGTAAAGGTGGGGAGGTGAGGAAGGGTTTTAAGTGGGGAGGAGCATAAAGGATTTACATCCCTTGTGCTTCATGTAGCATTATCGAATAGGCGCTGGCTGTATGAAAAGAAGCAGGCTTAGATAAATCCAGTTATACAGAAACCTCAAGCATGCAAAAGAACACAGGCTACTACATCTTGTGGCTGTAAACATTGGAGTGGCCTAAACAGAAAACAGGACAGACATTTCTTCAGGAGGAGTGCTGGGTAACTTTATTCATGGCTGCTGATTTGTATATATATATAGTTTAGTGTCCGTACAGGCAATTTCCCATTTTGCATATGTGGATACATATTCCAGTATTTATGAAGGCATTTATTGAAAATGTGATCTTACATGTCTAATTAATATTATCATAACAGTTCCACCAACACTGGCTTTTGCCCAGTAAAATACAAAGAGAAGCTGTATGTTTGTGTGCTCTTTTGTTGATAGATGAAATCCTTTTTTTTTTTTTTTTCCCCACTCTAAAGCACTCCTATTGTAAGCTCCTTTTTGCAGGGCAGTTTAAACTGAACTGTTAAGTCATTCAGTCTGGAAGTTGGTGTACAAACTGGCAGCTTAGAGCTCAAAACTTTTAATCAGGTTTCCCTTAAGCGCACTAGATCTTAAAAAGACAATGTGTTCTAGTTTCTCCTGTTTTTTATTGTGTACTTAAGAACAGAAAACTGCTCACTTTTAAATAATGAAATTTCACAAGCCTGATTCTCAGCTGTGAAACAAGCCTATTACTAAGCAGCTCCAGAGGAAGCTTTGCCTCCTGTTTTCAGACTTAATGTATTACCCCACAATTTCTAAAATAGTGTGCTAAATATTAATTTTGTTGAAGGACTGTGGAAGTCATGTGGTTTCTGATTTGCTTGACTAGGCAGATTCTTAGGAACAAATTTTCCAAGAACAAATACTATAAATAATAGTACTCCATAATGTAGCCTATAGTGTTCACAATTACCTGTTGTTAATACCTCTATATATGCATATACTCATACAAAAATGTTTTGCAGACACGTCAGTGCCTGCTTTTTGAAATTGGGCAATGAAATGTTAGTTCAAAGAATAGCATCTTTTGAAGATTTGGTAACTTGAATCTGAGTTAACATACTGAATGTGAGATGCCTTCTTATTGCAAATGCTTAGCAGCTGAGTAGGATATTCCATCCTGAGAGCTTTGTGCACAATTGCTATTCATGGCCAGTGTGGATATTTCACGCTAACTGTTCCTACAGTAGAGCTTTTCTAAAGGAAATAATTTAACAGTAGAAACCATAGCCATTTCCTTCTAATTATAGGTAAGTTTTATGTTTAAGGTAACTCCTAGAAATCTTAGTTTTATATTTCCACAGCAAAAGAAGTTCAAGTTGTAGAACTTTTATTATATTTAATGGCAGTTTGCATGCACACATACCCATGCACGCACTCACATGTGTTTATATACTCGCCTACGTATAAATAGTTTTTTTTAACCTTTTTTTGCCTCTCTTATTTGCCAGCTCGAGATTACCCTTGGATACTGAAAAACAAACGACCAGAAAAACTGCGAGATACACTCAAGGAGGTTGAGGTATGTTTCAGAACTTTCAAGAACAGTAACAAATGATCCGGTTTTCAAGCCCCTTTCAACAGCTTTAATTTTCATCAAGATCCAACCGTCCCTTTGTTGATAAACGTGCTTCTGTCTGGCGGGTGGTTCCACAACAGCTGGATCTTTGTGTGGCATGCTTCATCTATACACTTGAAAATCCAAAGTTAGTTAACTGATATTGACAATGCGTACTGCCAACTCCATTCTCTGCTTTCTGTTGTCCTTTAGGACTTAATGCATAACATTCAATGTGTGCTGAGCAAATGGAAGAACAAACGTATCTGTCAGGTAAAATGTTTTGACTAGCTCTTGCAATGTTCATTCAGTGAAGCTGAACAACCATTCAGTGATGGATGCGATAGTGTTAACATGTTAAATAATACTGAAAGTCATTGGGGTTTTTAATGTGTGAGTCTCTTTTTACCTAGATTGTGTTTATTTAAGTTCCTAATACGAAATAGATACTACAAAACAAAAATCTGGGTTTTATCCACAGGAAAAATTACATGAAAGGTGCCTGATTCTGTGAGAATTTATTATGGGGGGAAACTGAAAGCATCCTAAACCTTGGAAAAGCAGGCTAAGAGAGTGATTACAATATATAGACAAGTCTGGAATCTGTTATATTACATTTTTTATTTTAATTACTTACATCTTTGTTGCAAAGCTTTTTACTTTATGCTTATATAGTATGGGAGGGAGACTGTAAGCCTAAGTTAGCTAAATTATGAAGTAAGTAACGGAGCAGAAGATACTGTGATATGCAGCACATGTATATGTGTTCTCTGCCCAAGTAAGTTCCATTTCTGTGTACAAAAAATAGCTTTTCACATCCTCATTAACACAAGGTAGTAGGGCAGGTGGGAGACTGGCACATTAAGCATATGCTTTAGCTTCTTAATCAAGAGTATGTTCTGAAAGACATCTGTAATATATAAAAGTTCCTACAGTCTTCATTGTTTATGAAGAATGTGCATGTTTAAAGCTAGCTTTGCATAGCAGGTATTTGTGTTACTGTTTCTAAAAAGAAATTGAGTTTTAACTTTTATCCTCTTTCAGTTTCATAATTATTTTTTTTTCTAATCCAAGTAGTTTCAAATGGGCATCAACTGGATGACTGTTAAATATTTGAATATATTGCTGAAAATCCTGGAATGTCTTTAGGAGCAGCAAGGCTTTCTTAAACACCTGACACACCAAATGCTATAAAGTCTTTTTGTATCAATAATGAAGATGTTGTTGTCTAAGCCTATCAGATTGTTTTTGCCCATCAGATCTTATCATCAACAAATGTATATAATTCGTGTACAGGTTACATATTATTCATCAGTGAACGTTAACCTTCTAGAATGGATTTAAATATTAATTGCCTGCTAATTTAGATTTTTTTTTCTATTGTTATTGTTCTGATTAGAAAAGGAATGTGGTTAAGAAATACTAAGTCAATTAGCTTTAAGTGTGTTCATTTGCTTCTCAGTTTGCTGTCTCTTCATTTGCTTTCCCAGTCCCTTTTGCTATCATTTTCCTTTCCCTCCCATCTGTATATGCATAGACCCACATCCCTTACCAATGCATACTTTGGAACAGTGCACTTCTTGCCAAAATTTGATTGTTATTTATAACATCTCTATTTGACTATCAGTTGTGTATAAAACACTTTTTCTTTATTTTTTAAATTTAACATCCTCTAAATAATTTCAGGCCTACATAAACAAAGAGCAGACAATACAAGTTAACTTATTCATTGTTCATAATGAGAAATAAAACAGATGGCTCCATATTGGGTCAAATCATATAAAGGGATATAACCTAATAAATTCAGAAATTTTACAAGTTTTTTTTAGATGACATATATAGTAGGTAGCCAGAGTTAAAGTTACAGATAAAAATCCTGTTCATCTCTTTCCCCTTAAATTTTGCTTTTGTTTTTCTCAATCACAAAACAGAAAATTTATAATATAGTAATGACTGATAACTGAACTCTCCGACAGCATTTATAATTTTCTGCCAGAACAATGGTGATATTCCACTTTGTCTTCTTCAATAATATAAGCTGCCCAACAAATGAAAATAGAATATGAAAAATGAATAGGAAGGGTCTTGATTAGAAAACCTTTCTTGTATCAATGGTTATGTTAAACTATTTGATTTGCACTGCTCATCTGCCTTTGAACATTCCTGCAGGAAAAAAATGGTATGTTTTGAAATTCTCAAAAAGAGATTTTTCACTTATTTTTTTAATTTAAAAAGGAGACTGATTCACTAGGAATGGTGTGATCTGTACAACAGCACCACTGTATTCACATGCTGCTTTGGATAGATACCAGAGCAGCTGTTCATGTAAAAAGGAGAGACCATGTTTGCATTAACTCTCAAGTGCAGTAGAAAGCAACAACATGGAAAGCATGTAATAAACTAGTCTGTCATAATTTTCAGTGTTTTGGGCTAAATTTGATAAAGAAGGGTGGTGAGGCCCTGGAATGGCTACCCAGGGATGTGCTTGAGTCAGCATCCCTGGAGATGGTCAAGAAATGTGTAGATATGGTACTAAGGAACACGGTTTAGTGGGTATCATTGGAGGATTGTTGGACTGTATGAACTTGGAGGTCTTTTCCAACCTTAGTGATTCTATTATTTGAATTCTAGCATCTTCATTTTTTTAGCTCTCCATTCTATATCAGTAGTGTAATGCCAAATAAATTCTATAATAGGAATTAAAATAATTAACAACCACGTCTATTTTTAATAATTGTTCTGTGTATCTGAATCTGCCATATCTTTAGCTGAACGATGAAGGGTTCCCTTTCCTTTGTAATAAACATATGCTATGTGAAAACTCAATGGTCGTTGTATCTTTAGCAAGACAGAATGAATAGAAGGGAAAAAAAAGTTAACTGAAAGGAGATATTATGATAGCAATACTGTAAATAAAAATAGCATGAGTTCTCTCTGTGCAAAATAAAACAACAAGCATAGGACTGCTGCCAGTGTGCTTTCTGGAACCTAAAAATCACTATTACTAATCCCTCATTGCCTCCTCCAAATCATCTAGCTTCTAAATAGCCTGCAGGCAAAAATTACAGTCTGTAGATTTAAATGTGCATCTTCTAAAAACGAGTTTGCATGTAATGATGAATTAGCCTTCACTGAAAAATCTAGTTAGCTTGCATGCAGATTATCCATTGTATGCATGGGTTTCTCAAAATTGGCTCTTGTAGGTGAGTTTGCCTAGAACTACTATAATGCTGTCCCAGCTTTATACTTTTCTTAATGTTTCATCTTATGCATCCACATTTCTCCTATTAATTTTTTTTGCACAATCAGTGCGTTGCTAAAGAAAATCTATTGACCTTTATTTATTCAGTCTCCAGTCTGTATTCAGGTAGTGCTTAGAGCTTCTGAAGTAGAAGATGTGCCAGTTCATGTAAACATAGCCTGGACTGTATAGAGATTTTTTTCAAGGAATTTACACTCCTATTTAAAAGAGCTTAGTTGAGCCCTAAGGGACTGAGCCCTTTTCTTTAACTCCATTCCTACTAGTTCTAGTAGGATCTGAATGCACACCATTTCTTTACAGTACTTCTGAACCCCAACTTTAATGACCTCTGATGAGCTGCTGAAATAATCCTGTAATCTTCTGCTAGCTGGTGTCAAAAGAAAGTAAACAGACCATAAAAGAAGTGTGACAGAAAGAAGACAAGAGGCCTTTACAATAAAATGGCACTGTATTGTTTATAGTTAAATTGCTTTTCCCTGTCTGGAAGTAATAATCCAAGGAATTAACTTTATCAATACTTTCGAGTACAGTTTGAAGTTCTGATTTCTTCCTTTCCCTGGTCTCCTCTGATTCTTTGGAATGTTCTTAAGTTTTACCACAAAATCATGAAATCAGTCCTGTGAAATAATGCTGTTGGTTCAAGCTTGGTTTTACAGCATAGGGTTGTAGAAATTAGTACGATGTAGCTGAAATGTTTGATTTCCAACTTTTTTACATTTGTGTTTCTGTGTAGAGTTGAGTACATGCCAACACAGAATTATTTTATTTTATAAGTAAGTGCCGAGCACTGGATGTGGATCATATCAGTTACCTGCTAATGAAAAAGATTTATATGTTCTGTGCTTAATAACTATGATCTAACCTGATTTGTGTTGCAATTTGCATAAGTACATGAATGGTTTTTGGGTTACCATCACTGACATACATAAAACTCAATTGAGATACAGCAGTATGTGCTGACATGGCTTGTTATATCAGCTTCTGTGCCCAAAAGCAAACTGATTTAGCAAGGTATGTGGTGACATACACTAGTGCAATTGATATCAAAATCAAGACATTAGGTATAGAATACATGAGAAGCAAGTATCCGTCACGAGTTACTAAGAGGAACACTGCCCTCCTATTAAATTCTTTTGGTTGCTTTTGATCACAACCATTACTGTGTTGTGTGGTTTGAGAGATTTGGAGCTCGGAGTACAAATGCATTGATTATTGTGAAACAGTAACATGTAACAACAGTAACTTCATTTGTAATAAGGCATGCAACAGAGTAATTACAGTAGGGTGGCTAAGAAAGCGAGCTGGAATGAAGAGGTGGGGAAAAACCCTGGGAACCTGCTTGAACAAGAAATGCTTTGCAATTCTCTTCTCCTTTTGCATATTCCTTTGTCAGTTGGACTCTGTAAGGGAAAACAGTTTGGAGCAGTATTTTTTTACAGGCATGTTTTTCTTCTCTTCCAATTTTAATCAGATAGAGGCAAATCCTGGCTTTGCTCTGCAGGTATCTTTCTAGGTAGAGGGGCTGATAAGCAGCTAAGCTGCATGAATGAGGAGTCAAGGGCTGTGGCTTCCGAGGATAAAGGAATTCATTTAAGTACATGCTTAAGATCTACTGAAGTCCATCGGTTTTGAGTATGTACTTAAGTCCTTTGCTTGGTAGAAAGTAATACATGTATGGAGCACTTTGCTGTTGTTGAAGGGAAGGGCTCTGTCATTCTCTTGAGTATCCTTTTCTCCTTCAAATGTCTTGCTTGCCCATCTTAGAGCCATTTTGGCACACAAAGTACGTAATTCCCTGTACCAAGTCTTCTCGTTCAGCTCCCTGGTAACATAGGCCCTCAGTGGCTCTTTCTTTCAAGGGTGTCAATTCACCAGATGCCAAAACATTTTGCTCATACTTTGCTCAAGCATAAAAATATTCTTCCAATAGGCATGATGTCATATTCTTATGTTTAAGAACACCTTGAGACTAGTAAAGCTGTATCGATGTCTCTTCTGATTCCCATTTTTCACATCACAGTACTTCAGTCTGAAAGATTTGTGATTTATTTCATTAATGTGTTTTTTTTCCCCTAATTTGATATCTCACAAATGGAATAATTTTGTGCCTTGTATAAATAACGCCTCTGACATTTGCTTTTATTCCTTAGTAATGATGAGCAATTCCCCTGAGCAGTACTTCTTAGAGTTGGAATGCTGTGTATATGTGTGTGAGCCAAGTTTGCAATCTTTCCCATTTCCTCTACATTCATTCATGCTTATCGTTGGACTGCTCCCATCCACCAAAATATGAGCTTAACTGTGCAAGTACATGTACAACACCTAAATCTTATTATCATGTAGCAGTCTTTGCACCCAGTGTGTAAGGAATTGAAATAGTGTTGAGCAGATAAATATTTTGTTTTATAGAATATTGTTGATAAAAGATAGTATTACTACTTTATTTAAATATTTGCTTGTATTTCATGGTAAACTTCAAGAACTATTTATGAAATATATGCGTATATATTCTCTGCATTGTAACATTCTAATCTCAGGCCTTGTTGCACTATATGTTTGTTTTTCCTTTTAATTCCGTTTCCCAGTATTATTTATCCTGTAAGAAAAGTTTTAGTACTCCTTGGTAACATTGCATTCATGTATTGTAAAAGACAGTTGCAATCATTATGGCTTCACCTGAGAAATGTCAAAGTGAGAGTTATGTTGCAGCTAACCATTTGCTTCACGTGTATGTTAAGTACTGAACTTAGTAACTTCTCTCCTGTCACCATCTACACTTGGAATAGACTGTCTCGAATTCCAGTTAATCATTTTTTTTTCCCTTTGATACATTTTTTTCTGTCTGAAATGCCTTTCTCAGAAGGATTCTTTTAAAGAGCCCTCTCCTCTAAGCAGAAGGATTTTTAAAAGGAGAAGAATGTCCCTGTTCATTGCAAGGGAGTTGGATTAGATGGCCTTCAGAGGTCCCTTCCAAACTCTAGGGATTCTATAATTCTAAGAAATACTACCATTACAAAGCCAGGTAGTATGTAAGGTCTTTGATTTGGACTCTAAAGTTTCTAGAGGCAAGGACTTAAACCTGTAGAGCACAGGTGTATTACCAGACATGATAAGTCAATTATTATAGCAAAAATTAGTTAAATTGAATATTAAGCTTTGCCTAAACATCTCAGAGTTCTGCAGGGAATAATGGGAAGGAATGTTTTACTGGCAAAGTAAAAAAGGGAGAGTAAAGGAAGTAAAAGTAGAAGCCATCAAACTAATTCTTTTTAACCTATTTTCTATCAATGTAACTATGCAATATTGAAAATACTTAGCATTGGTTCAGTGTCTGGTTTCATACATGTAAAACAAAGGACGAACACGCTATAGTTTTGTTTATAGGAGAGTCTCATCATTCACTGTGGAAGTTTCCATAGGTGTCCATTCTAGCTCTGTAACAGGTTTGACTTATGTCATTAGAGGAAAGTAAACATATCAGCAGAATGTAAATTTATACCTGGAAATGTGTAAGAGTTAAAGAAGCCTAACCTTGTATTTCTTTATTGCTCTAAAGCCAAGAGTTGCAAGCATGTCTCTGCACAGCATATTGCATAGACATATTAAAAGTCAGCAGAATGACAAACATATGGCCTCATTCCGTAATGCTCTCACTCATTAATATACTGGCTAGCTACAGACCACAACACATTTTTCTTCTGGGATTTACATGGAGAGGGTTGATGTGTTATCCCTACTCTGTCAGGTAAACCAGGAGTCTACATACTTCTGATTTACCGAGTCCATCTTCCTGGTTTGACTCCAGGATGCTTTCCTCAGCCCTTGTGAGGAGACTAAGCATGGGAACAGCTCACACTCTCCTACCAGTAACATTTTCTGCAAGTTGAGCATAGCTCCTAAGCAAAGGTGGTGGGGAAGATGCAAGATGGGGAGTATGTGATTGCACTAGCTCTCTTATTGGTGCATAACACTGGAGGATTTGCTGTGTTTTTTCTTCTCTGTTTGGCTGATATTCATTGGGAAATTTAGAACTGCTTATCCTGGTGTATTTATGTAATATTGCTTGATAACTATTTTCTTGCACAGTAGCTTGTCAACTTCTGTGTTTCGACCCTCACTTTTTCAACTATGTTCTTTGGACAATTGTAGGTAACCATAGTCAGACCTTGCTAGACCTACATTATCAAGTTGGAAATAAATTGTGATTTTATCTAATCTAACTTCAACGTGAGGATAAATTGAAGTTTTGAAAGACTCTAATAAGAGCTGCATGAGTGTAACTGTGTCTAATATTTTTACTAGGACAAAACCTTAAAGGACATCCGTCATGACAGGGAATGTTGGAACACTTTATATATATATATATATATATGTATGTTTCAAACCAATGTATATAGACTTCGGTGGGATGGAAAAAAAAATCATTTGTTCTTAACAAATGAATTTCATATCACAGATATTTTTTGTTTTTGTTTCAGAAGTTACTAGAATTTATTTTCAAACTACTGTGAGTTGGCAGGAAGATAGACTGGAAAAATGTTGGTTAAAAATATTAGTTAGGGCAAGGAAGTAATCTATTTAAATATACTTGTCCTGTTGTTTGCTACAGAGAGCACAGAACTATAGTAATATAACAAAACAGTCTTAATTGACAGTTTTCGTAGCTAAATTGTTGGGAACAGAGCACTGAACAGGAGGCAACTCCATTGGATTGCTCATCCTGGTTCCCAGCACTTCCATTATTTTAGCTCAGTCACATGACATTTTTGTCCTTTTGTCTTTGAAACAGAAACATGTAAAAGAGAGAAAAAATAACTGTAATGTATCCATAAGCTAAAGGAGATTCAGATAAATTATATTATTGTTGTCTGTAATATGTATGAAAAAGACAGAAGAGGTGTGGTGTCTCACCTAATGTGTGTTACTGCCGACTCAGGTTCTCTCCCAGTATTATTTTTTCCTGTGCACGTGCTAGTTTGCCTGGTGCTTGTTGGTTGCCTGTGTTGTACTAAAAAACTAAATTGCAACTATGTTTGTGTCAGAACTGTAGCATAAGAAAGACAGGCATTTGTATGTCAAATTCTACCGCAAGGGCAATCATTTCACTGGCTGTAAGTTTTTAAAAAGTACTGAGATTTTATTAAAAATCTGCTTTTAGGCAGAACTAAGAGCTGGAACTCCTTACTTCTGGCCTTTATTGAGTCCCTGCTACATTTCTTCAGTGGTTTTTCCTCTGAGCATCCCTTGCCAGAAAAGATTGCTCAGTTTTTAGGCTGATGTGGTCTCTGCTGAAGTGATAATTTTTTTTTAGTGATCAGAGGGAAATGAACCCATCTGCCAGGATGAGTCCTTCAGAGTTGCAATCATATGCCAGGAGCTAGAGCTGATCTGAAATGTCTTTAACTCCTATACTGAGGTCATCTACTCCAGCAGCATGTGGGATCAGAGGTGGAGCTAGGTGATAAAATACTCATCTTTTTTCAGTACTGCTTGTGAAGGCCAAAGTCATTTTTCATCAAATCTTTCATTGTTTTTACATCAGGGTTTTTGCAGAGCCCTAATTTGGAAACAAGTTAAACAATTATATGGTCAGATTGTTTTAAAAACCCTGACAACATCTCTTGCCGTGTTACTAAGAAAGCAACATTGTTCTTAGAAAGCTTTTCATGTACTGAAATAAAGTTGTCAAAGTAAATACCATTCAAAATTGGGAGGATTTGTGTTTGTTGTGAATTGTTTTGTTGTGCTAGTTGCATTCAGGAAGTTATCATGTTTAATGAGTTAATTATGCAAAAAGTAATGTTTTTGTGACACTTCCTACTGAGCGTTAACTCTCTTATGCAATATTTGGCATCAGGAAGAGCTGATAAGTATGTGACTTATTCTTTGAGATTAGATGTATAATTTAATTGACACTAATTAGGCAGAAATACTCAGTTAACACTGAGAGAAGCCTCTGAATATTCTGTCCAATAGTTTAAATATCTTCTTTCTAAGAGAGACATGCCTGATGATATGTGAAGGGGAGTATATGAATTTATTAGGAGCCCAGAGCTATGAGAATGGTAGAGCACCATTATTTAAGTTAAACAACATACAAATGATCAGAAATAACTGGACTAGCAAAAAGGTGCTCTTTTTATTCTCTGAAAGTAATATAAAACTACATGAAGCGTAAGCTTGTGTGCTTTTTTGTAATGCAGGCTATACAACTGCAGTTTTTTTTACAGTGAAATCAAGTGATGACAGGGACAGTATGAACACATTAGAAAAACTTTGTACTCTGTAGGTCTATAGATGACTTTTACAGTGTCTCAAGTTCAGTACTAAAAAATGCAGTATGCCCCACATTACTAGATGTATTGGAAATTCTTGACCACTGTCCATATACAGAAGCATGTAAACAGTAATACATAAGCATTAAATAAGAGCATATTTAAATGCTTAATAATTAATGTTTTAATTAGTTAATAATTAAGCATTTAAATATGATGTGGAAGAAGTAAAAGCAAGAAATGTAAGATAAATAATTTCTTGGCAGTTTAGAGTGATCAGTTTTTCCCACACTCAGGACAGAATTTTAGGTTTGCTTTTCAGAAGACGAATTCAGTTCATTGTATTCAACACTTAGGGATCCAGCATGCATCATCTTCAATTGTTATTCATTTGTAATTCTTGTAGCCACATGATTCAGTGTCGTATTACACCTCTCTTCTTCATTGAAAAAGCTTTCAAAGTTATTATAAGACATCTTCACATCTAAGATAAAAGTCTTTTTCATAATTTTGAAAATAAAATTGCTATGTAACAGCTGCTAATATCTACCTTGGAACGTTCCATATTATTAATGGTTCTTGATGTCTTGTTTTCTCACTATTTGGTTTAGCTCCTCTTTCATTCAGGTATATTGGTCTCCCTAAGCCTTTCTGGGCCACAGCTGGAGAAAGTGGTGATTGACAGGACCCTGGTGGGGAAGCTCATCTCCGACACCATCAGCGATGGTAATTACACCCACGTGCAAATCAATTGCCTACATTAACAATGGAGTAGAGAAACAGTATGTCAACAGGTAGACTAATTATTGCCACTGGGGACTTGCAAGCACAACAAGTAATTGCATGTAATGCCATAGTTACAACCCTCAGGACTAAGAACACTTTAAGAATAATAGTTAACATCAAAGTTCTCAGGCTTGTCAAATACTGAATGGATTTCTAAAATTACACATTTTAATCGCTATAAACATGCCATTTGAACTTGTGTTTATTTCATAAGAGGGAAAATGGAACAGAAAGAAACAGTACCCAACTGATTAATTACATGGAAAAGTTATTATTAAAATATTTTATTAGAAAATATAATGGATAATGGATAACATTAGTTAGATGGAGGTGCTCTGGTTTAGTTTATAGATTTCCAGCGTCTCACCATCGTGATTAACTGATGACTAATTACAAAGATTTTGTCTAGTGCGAAGGGAAAAAAAAGGTACCTGTTTTTAAGAGCTTTTTAATACAACTATAGCTTTTTTAGTGTGTCCCTACTTAGCTCCACTGACAACCAGAAGTCAGTATCTTGACATCTACATGACCAAGAATAGGGAATTTCCAAGTTCTTAAACAGTAGGTCCAAATTACATCCTTTTAATATCAATATATGCTAGATTTAGCTTTGACCTTTAATTATTTCTTTTCAACCACACTCGGGCATCTATTGTCTATTGTCCTGGTTATTTAAGAAAGCCACAATGTCCCTCTCATCTTCTCTTTCACTATAAGTTTAGTCCTGAAAAATTATTAATATAACTATGTTAGTTGAATCTTTAGGATCCAAAAAAAATTAACCCTAACCTCACTTATTGTATGAAGTTGTAGAATACACTTAGCATCGTGACTTTTTTTTTCCACTCTTCCCCTAGTTAGCAGACTACACAATATTCAGATCTTTTTCCCTGTTGTTTCTAGAGGGAGGATTTCATATTTAAAGGTGACAAAAAGTAGGAAAGTTTCAAAGCTAATGTGATACCCACATTGAAATTGTTTGTAGAATTTATATAGAATTTACCCTCTCTTCTAAATTTTTTCATAAATAGTAAATAATGAAATTATCTGGTGACAGGTGACAGTAGGAGGGGAAATGGCCTCAAGTTGCGCCAGGGTAAGTTTAGGTTGGCTATCAGGAAACACTTCTTTACTGAAAGGGTTGTTAAGCACTGGAATAGGCTCCCCAGGGAGGTGGTTGAGTCACCATTCCTGGATGTGTTTAAAAATCGCTTGGATGTGGCGCTCAGGGACATGATTTAGCGGAGGGTTGTTAGAGTTAGGGTAGTATGGTTGCATTGTGGTTGGACTCAATGATCTTTAAGGTCTTTTCCAACCTGAGCAATTCTATGATTGTATGATTCTATCCATACACTGCGTTACGTTGCCTTAGAGTGTTATATAAATGCAATTAAAAAACATTACTAAGAAAATTTAAACCTACCACAATAATAAAGCAACAAATACATTTTTCTGCATTTATATATTCAAACTGCTATAAATAAGGTTATGTATTAGTGTATCCTTTTATTCACTTACTGAAGTGTTTATTAATGTCCACATCTGAAGGTGAAGCAGGGCTGCTTCTGTTCAGTAAAAGAAAACCCTCCAAATACCTGTCTTTGTAATATTTATACATTTATTTAATGAATAATAAAAGTAGATACCTTTTTATCCACACAAATAGTGTTCAAAATACAAATTTTTATGTTGAACTCACCTCACTGTGAACCAAGACGTAATGTTGTCCTAGAATAAATTAACTTTAATCCAGCATCATTTCCTGTCTTTCCAAATCTGGATTGGAATCAGAGTTGTAATGATAAATTTGTTCAAAAGGATTTTGATTTTTAGTACAAGAAATGTGTTTGAAAATAACATATATGTATTTACCAACTGTGAATATGTTGAAATGGATAAAGATTAAAATCTACCGCCATGACACTGTAGTGTCTCAGAGTAGCATGCCCTCTTTATATGTAGAATAATGGAAGTCAGATTGTATGCATGAAATACAGAATTAAGATTGCATTTATTATCCTCATGACTCCACTAAAGCACTCTTAAAGTTTACTTTTATATAGGTAAAATAATAATCTTTTCAAAAAGTTAATTAGAAATTATTAGAAAGTTGCCTTCTTAAAGGACAGCCATATTTGTCACTTTGTTTTGTGGCACTGAGGCCTTGAGGCAGGAGCTAGGCAGGAGCATGTAGGATATTGTTTGCACTGCCCATCTCTGTAGGGTAATCAGACCCAGCAGCATAATATAGGTCTTCTTGAGGGCACCTCTCTGAATAATGGCATAACTATGCCTGCAGTTGCATTCACGTAGATCTAATTGGCATCAGAATTTCTAAGCTTGCTTTTCAGATGGGAAAAAAAAATCGACAGAACCTTCCGATATTTATGCCATGAATCACATATACGTTTATTGTTATTAAAGCAGTAACAGATGTGCATCACCCTTCTGTTGTTTCTCATCTTTCACCCCATGTTTCTTATCTGTATGTAGCCTTCTCCCCCAAGCCTATGCTGTCCTCCAGCAGAGCCTTTCTGGCTGCACAGCCCCGTGGTCTGAGCATGGCCAAGCGCTGCATGCCTGCTCCTTCCACGCCTGCCCTGCAGCCACTGTTGCTGTTTATCACAGCACTGCTCGTCTCATCCACGCCTGCCCAGGGATCTTCCAACTCTGCTTTCTTTTCTTCAATCAGAACAAGTTATGGAAGCACTGGATGTGTGCTGTAGATCATCTTCAGTGTATGCTGTGTCTGTGAGGATATAAAAATATTTTAATTGGGTACATATTGCAGCTACACGCACAGTGGCTTTGAATTTTCACATGTATTTAGGAGCTCGGTTATAGCTTCTAACTCACAACGTCAGATACTTGATCACTTTTTTTCCCCAAAATATAGTGTTAATGTCAAATTTCAAAGGCAATTTCTTGGCTTTAAATTTACCCCTTGGCATTTGCATACCAGATAGTTCAGAGCTGTGCCAGTACATGACTATTGGAAAGTGCCACTGGTTGTAAAACAGACTAAATCAAAGCAAAGCTGAATAGTCAGTTTTCATTGCTTACCTTTAAGACTCAGCTGCTGACAGAAACTACTTAAGGATATTAAAAATGCATTCAAAAACCTGGGATATTAGTCACAAATGCATTTTTTTGTCTTTTTTTTTTTTTTCAGGGGCTGTTCTGCAGGGTTTTGTTTTTAAACCCAGTTCCAATTTTCCTAGCGTTTTCCATTTAGCAGAGGTTTCTGAGTTTACTTTCTGAAAACAGCTCACTAGCTTTACATTAATCCTGATTCTCATTAACAATTCTTCAGCAATCTGGTACTAGTTACCCTGATGGCACATTTCATTCTCAGATATCTCTTTAAATGTAAGCAGCGTTTCAATAACTGGATAACACTTGGGAAAAATCCTAGATAGCACTGTCTAATTAATTTTCATTGTCAAATTAGTTAATCAGTTTTATATTGAACTATTTTGGTTTGTTAATCAGTTTTACATTGAACCATTCCACTGCACTTTTTCAGACTTCAAGGGAATCCATTCCATCTTGGTTTTCTATATTGCTCAGGTACCCACAAGTTAAGCTTTCAACAAGTTCGTAACCCCTCTGAAGCATAATTCTGTACGTAGCAGCCAGAGACTTACAATGTCAAAACACCAGGTACACCTCAAGGGCTAATTTGCCTTTATCATCCTCAACGCCAGCAGTGCTGCATTAGGTGCACTTCCAGAACACTGGTGGATGTTACTATAGAAAAAAATGGAAGGGTGAACCGTGATGGAAATGGATGTGGAAGGGCATAAAACATATATCTGAATGTAGTGGTAGCTTGATATGAGATAATTTATTCAGGTTTATGTAATCTGACTACTCTCTAAGCTTTATTTCTCATTTCCAAGAAGGTCCTGGCAGGATGACACGTGGATGTCTTTTAGGAGATTACAGAGGCTTCAGTGTAATATTTAAGACAGTGTCTTGAAAAAATTGCTTTTTGCAGTGTCTCAGCGGAGGTTTCAGTAATTTGTTTTGTTCCTAGAAATAGGTATTATAGTGGTGGCATTATTTTTTTATTCCAGGTGTTCTTTCGGACAATTTCATCATCTTGTCATTTGAGGACTATAACCAACTCTGCTTCATTCAGTTTACAAAGAGGATGGATTCTCCCGATGTAAACAGAAGAAGACATGAGAAACTCTCTTGTTTGGATTTTAAGGTATAGTTGTCAATAGTGACTGTCTATGTTACAGTAACTATATGTATGTATGTAACTATTATGTTATAATAACATTATGAATCACTGGCACTCACTGAACTTTTGTATAACTGATCAGAACAACTCAAATCCTAAAATTGACTGTTATTGAAAAGTTAAAAAAAAAAAAAAACACAAAAACATGGCATTCTGAGTTAAATGAATTAAAACTGTACCAAGAGGGATTCAATTTTCTACTAGGCTCTATTAGGTTAAGGGCTCAGACACACAGTTGAGTTACCCCTGCTTAACAGATTACCTCATGTCAGCTGAGCAGCAGTAACTGACCCTTTGCACATTCTCAGCATCTAACAAGCATGAAGTAAAACCTGTAATGGTAAAGCTCAGTGTAAAAGATTTAAGCTAATGTGTTTTGCCTCTTGTTTGCTGTGGGCTAAAAATGCACGCATGGTCAATTACTACGGCTCAGCTGATGTACAGAAACTTGTGAAGCTGTGGTAATTCAGTCATCTGTCTGAGGCTGTTGTAACTGCAGAAGTCTTAATTTCTAGTTACAGTAATCATATTGTTAGGACAGTTGGTTTTGCAACTAAGCTGCTAAGCTAGGACTCAAAATACAGAAGCTGAGTTTCTCACTGCTGACAAATTATATATATATAACCTTAGGCAAGTGACTTACTGTCTCTGTATCTCAATTCCCCATTTATGTAGTGTAGATTAAAATGCCCCTTGATCTAGCCTTTTATGTTTGAGTGTGCCTATACCACAGTCACAGCAGAACAGAAAGGCAGTCAGATTTAAACTGACTGGTTTGGGTGTCAGTAGAAACCCATTCATCTCAAGCAAAATTATGCTGCTTCTTGGGTGGGTTGGGTTAAGTAGACATAACCCATTTCCACCGTAAGCTCTTTGGCTTCAGGACAGCGTAACTCTGACCTTAGGTGGAAGTGCTCGGTACTACAACAGTATAACAAAATAATCAGCTAAAGGCAATAAATTTTGAACAGGCAAAGTAAGGAAAAGGCTGAGTCCAGTTCACTGCAAGAGAGATGAGGTGGCAAGCCTTTGCTCAAGAAGAGTAGAAAGATGTGAGCAAAAGAGTGATTTTGTTTTTATTTAAAACTGAGTAAATGCTAAGGACATCTTGTGCTAGCCAACATTTTCCCTTTGGCACCCCCTCAGTAGTTTGGTTCCTCACACGGAGAATTTGCATCTTCAAGGCAAGATTTTTAAGGATATGTTTAAGTTTTGCCATATTACATTGTAACTTGCTTGGTAGAAATATTTTCTGCTAGGATGAATATCTAAAACATTTTCCAGGCTGTTTCAGTTCAGGGCCTCTTTTCAGCAATGATTTGTGTTTGCGAGATTGATCCTACCTCTATAACGTGGATTTGAGACAGTTCACTGTTCACCAGGAACTGAGCTGATACGTAGTTTACTTTAAAATGATGTGCACTTGTGCCTGGCCTACAGTGTTTGTTAAGGCTGTGCTTAGAAACAAGGTTGGAGGGTGGTTGTGGTTTTTATTTTCTTTTAATAGCTGTAAACTCTAACTAAGAAACTGGTGAGCTGAAGATCGCCTTCATTTAATTGTGAGGGCTGTAGCTCCTTACTGCAGTTACATTTAGAAAATATATTTTCATTCTAGGTATTACTGTGTCCATTTTGGATCTAATGGTTATGCCATTTTTCCTTGGGAAAGAAGGAAAGCCTAATCCATAGAAAAGTGTCTCTGCCCCAGGAAACCAGAAATATCTACTGGCTTCCTTAATAGGATTGTTATGTTCAGTTATTTGCTCACACAGCTGAGCTTCTAGAAACACCTCTGTGTTCAACGGTAACTTTGCTTTCTCTTGAAATCAGTGGGAATCGCTGTGGATTATTTCTTTGCCAGCCAAAAAAAAAGGCATTTGCATTTTTTAATTGAATATTCCTTTGTGTGAAGCTTTCTAGTTAGGCAGCTAAATATAATTTTTATTATCTTCAAAACTGCACTAGTGTGAGCCAGCAGAAGCTATTATTCACTACTGCAATAATACTATGTCAGCTCTCTGCATTTGAATTAGAGTTCTTCATGGCTGCTTCTGGTCAAACTTACAAAAACTAATAACAAAAGAAACAGTAACAGAAAAAGAAACAAAAGATCTTCCTCAATTGCAAATGTGCAAACAATACACACTTTAAAAAACCCCAGTTCCTTAGTCTTGATATTATTTTCAAGAGCAATCAAATTAAAAGGTAACTTGCACTGGTATAGAACTACCATAGGATTAAAATGTAGAACAAAGATTCAGGAAATTTGAGTATAGCTTTCATCTTTGCTACTCGCTTTCAGTGTAGCCTTGAAAAAGGTACATTGTATTTGGGTTTCAGTTTCTGTTTTTAAAGTGAGGAAAATGCTTGCTTGCAATAATATGTTACAATATAATTAAATGTCTGTCGTATGTAGATTTTAATTTATTTGGAACATGGACATATGCAAGTTCACATTGATCAGCGTCCAGACTAATGTGGGCAAAACTGACAGGGAACTTTAGGCAGTGTTAGACTGCCAGAGTGCTATTAATAGTGAGAAAAAGTCAACCATGCTTTCCTTCTATTTTAATGTTTATCCAAAAGTTTATTTTTTACACAGTACATATCTAAATGGAAGAATTACTTCCTCCAGCCTCTCCTTTCTAATTTATACCACCTTGGATTTTACGTACACTTTGAAAAAAGGAGCATTTATTGTGTGAATCACTACAGTCTTAACGTACAGGGAAATACGAAAACCACTATGGCCATTTGCCTTTTCTCACTGGCACCAGTCCATGTTTGAGAACACTATTACAAAATGTAAAGACAGGTAAACAAAAGATTCTCAGCTGCTATTATATGTGAAATTGTTGTGACCAGTAAACATTGCAGCACAGTTCTAATTAATATCTGTGAAAGTATTGTGTTTTTCCATCCCCAAAATAATGTATTGTCACCAAATTCGCTGTTTGTACTCAGTTTGAATTCAAATAGCAGTTATCTGTTCCTTTTTCTGTTTGCATTGTGTTTATACTTTTAAATTGAATTTTGACAGGTAAAGTATGGTATATTCTAAAAATATTGACCTCTCGTGAGTTTTTCCCATCTATGTATTTTTAATCCATTTCAATTAACTGAAGCAGGAGACAGTACAAGGAGTTAAATGTTTACCGTGAGAGAACAACATTGGTAATTACTTTGATTTCAGTTCCTTTTGATGTGTATTCAGGGGATGAAGAGGTCAATAATATTATGACCATGCAAATAGAAAAGGGTTCTTTTTGACCATATAAAAAACAGCAAAGGATTATTAAAGCATTAACCTTGATTTTAATGGCCTTGGTTGAGTGGTGAGATCACAATTTGGATGAGCCTGATTATTTACTAAATACAATACATAAATGCAACGGGTTCTTAACACCCATTGCACTCTGGCATTATCGCATTACTGCCATCCTTTGTTGCCTTGCAGACAGGAATATGAAAGCAATCTGTCATGTAGTGAGACTGGCTCCAGAAGCATTTCTCTGATAAGAAGACCCCCTGCCCTTTGCTAGTGTCTGGTCCAGTAGGCTTAGCCATGCGCTTAATCCCCAGAAAGTGGTTCGATTATTGCTGACCAGCAATGGCAAGATAGTTTTTTTTCTCCCCTAGCTATCAACCTTCCATTAATTCCTTAAGCAGAAATGCGGTGCAATCTATATTTCCTTGGCATGTGTCACCCAGATGGTGCACTGCTCATGTTTTCAAATAACCATGCTCCAAAATAACAGAGTTTGAATAATAAATTCCACAAATCCTTCCTGAGAATGAGGCACAATTCTCCAGAGCTGCATAAACTTTACGCATGATGCTGTAGCTCATCCACATTATGCAGAAAAGTATATATTCTCTCACAAAGCGAATATTTGTGTCTTTGTTCCTTAATTTAGGGAAGAGAAAGAAAGATACAGGTTTGCTCAAACAGCATAGAATATATTTAATATTTGATTATGTCTTAAACACTAACCTTAGCTCTCTGGTCAGCTTCGCAGAACTTGTCATTTAATATGGCTAAGCTTAAATCCTGTGTATAGGTCGATGCTGTCAAGCAACCATGACTGTACATTTTGGTATTGATTGGAGTCATTGCAGTAAATTCCTTCTTAACTCACATTCCTTTCCTTTCCAATCCCCTCCCCGTAGATAAAAGTGTGAGCATGTCTCATTCTGTCTGAGGAGATATTTTTCACATTTACAGACAGCCTATATATGTACATACAGATTCTCTTGCACACATGCAAAGTAAATGCTCCCAATCGCTCCCACTGTGCTATTTTATCACCTTAAATATTTTTTGCATTTTTTCTTTCATCAGATTTCTTACATTGATATACCTGGACCAGAAGGTAGGAGGATGAAACGTCACCTGGCAATAAACTGTATGCAAGATATGGCCATTTGCTGGTGGTCAGCAGCTAGTGATGGAGCATGGCCTTGGTCTCCTATTTCCTGTGAAAGGGACAGAGCCAACCTCTTGCTGTTAGGCTGTGCACTTGGCAAACTGGAGGTAAAGTTCTGAATTCTCTTGTTACGTGATTTTTCAGACTTGCTAAAGAAGTAACTATTCGGATTAAATGCGTTTTCAGGTAGATAAAAAGAAAGAGATAGGTTTAAAATGTAAGGGAGAAAAATGAGCCATCCTCATCTTAAAAACAAAAATTAATTATTTAGTGAGAAAAAAACACATTATTTAGTACGCTTAGTATTTTTGCATCAAAACTGATAATCTAGGAAATGTAACGAGTAAATTAGGTCTTTAAAATGGAATAGCTGTGAGACTGTCACCACTAAGACTTCTTTAACCTGTTTTGGAAACTGTAGCTGTTGCATGCTTCTCCAATGCAATTATTTTACTTTGTCTGCAGTGTTAACCAATAGGCATTTCTTAATCTACTTTAAGCGGTTTATTGTAAGCTTTTAGCTACAAGCAGATGCTGCTTAAATTGTTGTGATGACTATTGATCAAATTAGGGACTGTTTTCTCATAGAAAAAATCAAAATTCCCCATTTACAGGTAGAAATGTAGTCTACAAGTTAGAACAGGTTTACAAGCTGACCCTCCCCTTGACACTTGTTTATCTTACATTCTTAGGCATTTCATCTATTTCATTTTTATTTGATATATTTTAGAATATTTGAATCCATTTTTTTATGTTTGATAAAAACTTTTAACTGAAGCTATCTGAGCATATTTTGAAAAGAACCACAGCTTGAATTTAAAATAGATAAGCTGTTCTGGACTAACGTCTTGTATAGATGTTATAGAGTCTTTTATTTTCAGTTTAGTTTAAGCCACTTCTACTGTGGACTAGAAAGGCACTGACTGGGGGAGAAGAGCACAAACTTCAGGGCCAGCTGTGGGATAGCTGTTCTCTGGTAGCTATTGCAGGCTATTTCCCTGTAGGGAAAAACCAAAAGTAATACTTCAAATAAGCTGCTCCTGTAAACAACATTCAATTCTCTTTAATTTGGGAAGATGTTAAAACATCTTAGAATTATTACTTTGATAAATAATATTAGTTTCAGTGAGTTTTTTCCCTTGGGATTTTCTATATATTGAAAACGAAAGAGAAAATGTAGTTGAGACAGTTTTTCTTTCTTATCTCTGTCATTAATCACTGCAGAATTTAAGTTTAAATTACCTCCAGTTCCACCTTCTATTCCTCTTTTCAGTTGACCTCTTCCCCACTAGTGGCCATCTTTGACCCATCTCTCTCCTCCGCCAGACACACACCTGCAGTTCTCAATTTCCACTACTGCTATGACCAATCACAAGTGGAAATGATTCTGGTACTTAAAACGTACATCTGTTCTCTTAAGTTTTTGCAGCACGGTCTCCCGTGCGAGTTTCATGTTATGAAACGTCATCCTACTCACAGCTCACATCTGATTTCTTACCGTAACATCTGTAAGTCCTGGTTCTGACAATGACATTCCCATGCCATTCATTTTCTTCCCACGTCTCTGCATGTTCTTCCAGGATGCTCCGTAATGTCAGTTTGCCATCTCTATTTTCCGAGATGTTTTTTAGAGACTCATTTCTTCTATGAAATTCCCAGAAGCTGCCCTTTTAGTTAAAAGCTTTCTTTCTCCTTTTCATTTTATATGTTATAGGGAGATTTCCAAATCACGGCATTGCTCTGCATCTTTCGGCGCACCTTGTTTTATCCTTTCTTGCTTTGGACTTTAAATCGCTCGGGGCTGAGGCTGTCTGGTATAGTCCCAAGCACATCACTGGTGCTTAACACAAAAGTGATAATAAGCATTCACTGAGCCTTTAGGCCTAAACTCATAATCCTTTTAATTTAGCCTATATTGTAATATAAATATAAAGAAATTATTTCAAAAAGCAGAAATACCAAATTTAACTGTTCAGTCTCTTTTCATCCTTTGCCTACACTTGTCTGTTTTAATTCCAAGCTCTTCACCTGACATTTCTTTCTCTTTATTTGTCATTAAAATACTAAGCACTGTGCCACCGTTTTGGAAAATGTGTAGATATATAAATGTATAGATAAGTATTATTTTTGCTGATTGTAGCCTATTCCATGTAATTATCTCTTGGGTGCTTTTCCTGTGTATCCGTGACATGTAACCTACAGTACAGTTTGTGTTTTTCTTCCTTATTTCTCTGGTTGGTAGTTATATCCCCCTTCCCAGACTGGGGATGTCATAGCCCAGCAGCTCTAGAACTAACAGCAATCCCCAATCTGCAGTTAACTTAAGTACATGTTTCTCCCCTAGTGTATTGTAGGTCCACTTAAACTTAACACTTATAGCTTTTGAGGATCATGGGATAGCTTAAACTGAGTACAAACATAGTTAGCATTTTTAGACAACTTCTAAACAGTTACTCTCAGGTCAGGTAGCGCATTGTTTCTGCAAACCTGATTATTAGCCTGTCTTTGCCCCTACCACTTTACCATTTGTAGTATTCTTCAGATATAGTCCCGGAAGAAAAATGTGGCATGACATTGTTATATATAAAAGTAAATCCATATTTATCATACTTTGACCAATACCATGATTTTTTTTTAACCAGTGAATGATTATTGTCAACAGAAGAATAGTAAGAAGAATGAACTTAGACAGTTTGGAGAAATAATCAAAAAGGAATGTGTTAAATGAATGCCTCTAACATTTTATGTGGAAATAATGGTATCGCATTGGTAAGACATCATTATCGTCTGGAATTAAGAAAAAAGCAGGAACTGCTGAATCTCTGGCCTGTAAATGACTAGCTCTTTGGCATGTTGAGTTTATGAAAAAATAAACCGAGCCTGAGAAAATGCATGAGCGCTGCCCGCAGCCTTTCTGCAGCACGTTTGTGCTGACCTGCAAAAACACAAACAGATCTGCCAGGTACTGGCGCTTACTGTTGTACAGGGCAAATGTAAATCATACTGCTTCCTCTCTGGAAAAATGTTCTGAGTGGTATTTGCTGCCCACCAGAAGAAAACTTATTAGGAGGAGGACAGGAATAGCTCTGGGACAAGACAGCCCAATCCCTTGTCATGTTAATATCCTGTAACTAACTACATTATGCACCGAGGTGACTCACGTTCACATACAGTGTTTGGGCTATTGTGTACCTCAGCAACACTTCAACTTAAAGAAGAAAATCCATTTTACGTTTTAAATACACTATATACGTGACTGGAATTGTGCTATATGGCCTTATGTCTTAACATTTGCTGCTATTAATTCTAAAGGTAGACATTATCCTTTTAAAAATGGGAACAACTTTTTCCTTGCAAATCTTGATTTCTTTTACTTTCTTTGGTGGTTTTTTTTTGTTTGTTTGTTTTGTCTTTTTTTGTCTTTTTTTTCTGAAATCAGCAGTTGCTGTGTTGCGTGCAATAGGATTCAGTCAGGAATCCTCCCCTGAAGAAATAGAAGTGTTAAAGTACCAGTTATCAAGGATGCTGTTTAAGTTGTCTGGCTGTGTAGATAATGCAAGAGAATTTTGAAAGCAGAAGAGGAATCTTCCAGAGATCATTTCAAACAATTTACAAATTACTTTGAATGAATAGGATCATATCTGAAATCATCCTTGGATTAAACTCTTTGACAGAAGGTCATGTTAAAATCGACTTGAATAGCAAACACTAACAAAAATAGCAAAAATTAATAGGTGATGATGCCAAGGCTCAGTTACTGTAGTACTTTGCATTTGTCTTTACTATGTTTATTTTCACTCCTTTTACTGCTAGTACAAATCGCTGAAATCATACTTCAGTCTTGTGGAAACAGTGATTTTCCTGAGAGAGAACATTATCTCTTCACCCAAGATGCAACATTTAATAGTTATTTCCTTTACACGGTGCAACAAACTTGTAAAATAAGCACATCAGACCTTACATGAGTGAGCTGTACTGCAGCAGTCAGAAAAGCATCTGCATTGTGTGACTGAATAGTCGAATACCTCTCACACACATGGGAGAAGGACTGTAAAATCCTTGATGTCATGTTCGGTTAGAAGTTTGGTGAATAATACAGGATAAATGTTATGATGGTAAGTTTTGGAAGAAAATAAGAATAAATGTTGGCTGAAGATCTAAATAGTAAGATTGCAGTTGGGACTGGAAATCTGTGGCAGCCAAATGAATAGGCTGGATAGGAGCCTTGTATTTTTTTTGTAGAAGAGTTTAAATATGGGGTGTTTGGTTTTTTTTTTCCTCCTTCACAGTGCTGTATTTAAAGCTATTTTACTCCAGTGTGCACTACACTTCCCACTTTACATTTCTAATTAAAGTGTTTGTTGTTATTTGGAGCTTCACTGTGTGAAATTTAGCAAGCATTTTTTAACATCCATAAAATATATCAAACATTTGTCTCACCCAATAGATGCACAATCCAGTCACAGCAGGCTTATTTCTGTTTCTTTTGTTTTCTTTTTTTTTTTTAATCTGCTTGGTAAGCCAATTTTCTGCTTAAGTACTACTGTTTAAAACTTGTATTTGTTTTGATATGTGGGCTTTATCCTTTCCCAGTATTCTATGCAGAATACTTCAATTTTAAGTGTTCAAAGGTTTGCGCTGAAGAGAGTGATACCACTTACACAAGCTAGTGCTATTATTTCTTTCAAACATTAAAAGGAAGAAGGTATGTTACCTAGCACGATTCAGATCCCGTAGTTATCAAGACTGTCAGATTCCTTTACTTGGATTGATATGATTTCTGAGTTAGGATTTGAGAAGTTGGCATGCATAGTATCTCTCTTACACTTATCAGCTGATGCAGGGCACAGGCCAGTACTGCAGGAACAAAACTGTACAAATGTTTAGTAGTGGTGCTTGACTACTGCATTCGTAAGGGAAATATACATAAATTATGTTGATACTTTTAAAATACATTTGCTAGGCTTCTGTAATGTACATGTCACTAAACTATAAAGTATTTTAAAAGAACAACATTTTATTTATTTTACAGAAAGTAATGCAAAATACTTCCAGAAAGCTTCTTTTGAAATCCAAGGCTAAGTGATTGGTCCAAGATTTATGGACTAAATAGTAGTGTGATAGTATGTCTTTATCTTTTTATATCTACCAGCCTGCCCTCTCCTCTACAGTTCTGACAGTTGTCCTATGCACTGTTGAGGAAACTCCTACAGCTTTAGCCTTCACCTTCCCCATGAAAATTTTGGTTTTGTTAACTAAAAGATATACTGCTATGGTGATGTTCCCCTTTAGGATTACAGGGAATTTAGAACTACTGCTCGCCAGGAATTCCATCGGATTCCTTCAGGTGAACTGCTAGAGCACTATGTTCACTACATTTACAAGCATGTCACTACTTAACGTGTAGATGAGCAACTGGCAGGTAATGGAGTACCGTCTTCTTGGAAAAAAATATGCTTTGATTGCTAGTCTTTGTATTGCTTAGATTTGTAGAATGGTTTGGGTTGGAAGAGACCTTAAAGACCATCAAGTTCAAAGCCTGTGCCGTGGGCAGGGCTGCCCCCCACCAGCTCAGGCTGCCTACGGCCTCATCCAACCTGGCTTTGAACGCCTCTGTGGATGGTGCACCCACAGCTCTCTGGGCAGCAGTGCCAGGGCCTCACCACCCTCTGAGTAAAGAATTTCTTCCTTATATCTAATCTAAATTTAACCTCTTTTAGTTTAAATCCATTATCCGTTGTCCCATCGCTACACGCCCTGATAAAGAGTCCCTCCCCATCTTTCCTGCAGGCCCCCCTTAGGTACTGGAAGGCCTGGAAAGACTGGAAGGAATGCTTTTTTTCAAAAGTGTTATCTTTTAGCCTCATTAACATGGTTTTGTAGTTGCACGTCTCTGCTTTAGTTCTTCAGTTAGTGACATGAGCAATTATTAACAAAAGTAAAATTTCTGACAGAGAAACTCAAATCTTCCTTCTCGGATGAAAGAGAATATCCTTTTCCCCCCCTCAGAGTACCAAATACCAGTTACATTCAGCAAAATTGGAAACCAGAACAAAGAAGTCTCTCGGCTTGCTGCTCTTCCTTCAAGAGGCAAACAAGGCCACCGATGTGTGAGAAGCAGTTTATCGGTTCCAATCTTAGGAGAGATGTTTCTCTTGTCTTCAGCCAGTAGTCTCTAGAAAGTTTCCTTTAAGCCTAGTTTGTTTAAACATTGTGTCAAAACTTACGTTTTGTAAAGTAGCAAATAGTCTTCCTTTCCTCTCAGGAATATTTCCCTAGTACATAATTTCTTTACATACAGCAACCAACCCTGCCCTAGACTTCATTTCGGGGATTTGCTTTCAAAATTATGAGCAGGTAGGAAACTTCTCATCTCAAGGCAATTAAATTAGGCCTTCCAAAATATAAAATTTGACTTTCTTTTAAATTCAAATTAGCAAGCAACATTTTGTCCCTCTTTTGCACTAACATGACAGAACAAAATTATTAGACTTGGTTTAGTTGCTGACTTTCAAATGATCAGATGGCAACATTTATTTTTTCTATTACTATTTTTATTGCTGTTTTCCAGCAGTTGCTTCTATTGCATAGAAAAATCCCATAGAAAAACACGATTCCTGTGTTTTCTTCTCTGTTGTCTTAATTTGCTTTCAGTCTTTCATCTCTCATATGCTCAATTATTGTGTTGATCTTCATGACTTTCTTGTAGCTGGTGAGATGTCCAGAGAGGAACACTGGTTTGGAATCAAAATATGTAGGTAAATAATGCAGTGCATTGAAACCTGCCACAGGAAGACAGAAATGTGAGTCCTGGGGGGCCTCAAGGCTCGTTTCACTTAAGTTTTGCAGCTTTGAAGACTTGCTTGGGCAAGATTTCTATTTCACGTATTTGAAAGGCAGCTATCTGGATCTCTGTGTGTAGTCAGAACAAATGACAATTCACCTTGTCTTTATTTGGGGTTACAGAGCTCTGTGGTCACAATAATCCTTTGTCCACATAACCCCTTTACAGGTTGCCTTGCTATGCAATTTAACATACTAATAAGCTACACATTTCAAGCAGTTCTAAAACCAAACTTCTGAACAGTAGCCACTGCACATTTTGTGGACTTACTTAAATTACTAGTTGCAGAGGCTAGGTCATTGGTAAGCAAATGGAGCAGGTGAGATATGGATTTTCAAACTGTATAGCTTATTTCACTTCTTATTTCCGCTTTGGTGTATATTTTCTTTGATCACTGCTCTTCACTGAAATCAGATTACCTGGATTTCACAAGTTGGTTGCATTGTCTTCTCTTTTAGATGCTTTCACATCTGATGTTCTGTTTCTTGCCTATTAAGTAGTTCTTAGTATGTCTCTAACGACTCATCTTATGCTAGTTAGGACTTCTGTATTAACAGGCAGCTGGTTTGCAGGCACAGAATTACAACATTGATTTTTCTTGCTTTTAAATGAGAAGCCCTTTTGCTCACAAAATAAATAAACGTCCTAACCAGTCTGATCAGCATCCCATATTCATTTGTTACTTCTGAAGTAATGGGTGGTATGCCAAAGAAAAACTTACTTTCTTAGTCTCTTACTTCACAAGTTGAAAGGCTAAATTGCATGATCTAGTCTAGTGGGCTGTGGAAATCACCTTTAAACAGTATACTGTGCACACTTCTGTTTTCACTCTGAAGTTTCCAGGTTTTCTCCATCTCTGTTTTTGCTATCCCTTTTTGTAAATGGCACTTGCATACCCCCTAGACTCAAAAGAAGCAGTTTTAGTGTCAGGTCAGCAACTTTATCCTGTGAATAACACCATGGATGTACCTGAGGGTGAGGTTTGGCTCGGTTTAACATTTTGTATTTCTAGCAAAGTCTATTTCCTATCTCTTTCAGACAAATAGCTTTTTATAAACAATTTGTAACTTAACTACAACTAGTACTTCTCCCACACTTTCCCTGCTACAGTCATCTACATTACCTCTCTCTCAGATACGTAATGAATCTGCGTTGGACTCCAGTGTTGCCTCCATCATTTTATAGTGTTTCTCATGTTTTTACACTACAAATTCTTGCTCCTTGCTAGCTGCTGTCTTTGGATCATACTCTGCCTTTGTGTCCTTCTACTTTATTTGACCTGCAGGTACCTCTAAAAAATACTTCTTCTCTTCTATAACTATATGGCACCAAAAAGCATCTACCACCTACTTGTTTGGCAGTGTGTAGTGTACACTGTTTAAACATGCCATTGTTTCCACCATTACAGTATAACATTTTCTGCTACCATGGCCAAGAGCAAATGATCAAAAGTGCTCTATCCGTGATGCTTAGAGTAGTCTGTTATAGATTTTTCAAGATATTTTGGGATTTTTCCCTCCACTTTTTCTGAATAATCAGCCTTTCATTGATATGTCAGTAGCTCATCTCTCTTCTAGTAGGACTGTTAGGACTATCCCCTCTTTTTTCTTCAATGCTGCTAACCTATTATATTTTCTGAGTACAAGAATATGTCTCAGAATCTGTAGCAATAAATTAACCTTTTAAAAGCCTGAACAATAGATTTAATAACTTGTTTTAGCTTACTGAGCCATGAAAAAATGTATTTTCAGCTGTCTAATTTTAAATTGTCGAAGTTAAGAATAATTTTTTACAAATAACTACCAAAGCATTTTGGATTTTTTACAGGTTCTGAGTTATGTCCGTACAGAATGGGATCCACTTGATGCTAGCTTCAGCACTAAGGAGCCTTACCAGGTTCACACAGTTGAGCACTCGATCTCTGTAGATAAAAAGCCCATGGCTGACAGCTGCATCTACAATTGTGTTAGAAACAAAATTCGGTGTGCAGCAGTCACCAGAATACCACTACAATCAAGGGCCATCACCTGTTGCAGAAATATTACAGAAGACAAACTAGTCCTGGGCTGTGAAGATTCGTCAATAATTCTGTATGATGCCTACAACCAAGTGACTCTGTTAGCCCAAGCAAAACTACTGCCTGCATTAATAACCTACCACCCTTCTGGGGCCATATTCCTGGTTGGCAGCTCTCAAGGGGAGCTGCAGATTTTTGACACTGCACTGTCCCCAGTTAAAATTCAGCTCTTGGCAGACAACTATTCACCTGAGGCAACTCTGCAATTCAGCAAACACTTTGACGTGTCTAGCAGCCTCATCCAGATTCAGTGGGCTGCTGCTCAAGCTGCATCTCCCAGCACTGATGGCATAGATGTTCATGATCTTTTGTTCGTTAGGTTTGACAAAGGACCCTTAGGAGTGCTTCGCTTTAAACTTGGTAAGTTACTGAGCACATCTTTTGAGCCTTTAGGCTCTCAAGGAAACATCTGTACCTCAGAAGTTTTAAGTAGTTTGAAAACAGCATTTTAGATAAATGAGACCAAAACCTTAAAAACACACAATTCTGGTGATCTCTAGAAGATGCAAATCAAGGAGTTCATTATGTTTCACTATTATTTAATATCTTTTCTTGTGGTGTCTGATATGTGAGTCAGGATCCTATTATTTTCCCTGCCTAACAGTTTCTCATATCAAAAATTATTTTCATCTGTAGAATACAATTGTAGGTATTGTATTCATTCCATATAAATACCTGTAATATACCAAAATAAGCTACATGTCATAATAGGATAATAATGCTATTCTCTTTCCTAAACAGATTAGTTGTGTGTATGATACAACTATCTTTTCCATTACAGTGTATGTTTTTTCCAGTACTCTTTTTTTCTGGCCTCGGTACATGAAGTCACACCATTTTTTCCCTTTAAAACTTCACACAAGAAGGAAGGTTTTCATAACCTTCAAAGAAGTTTAGTCTCTCAAATAATTTACCAGCAGTTGTGAATAAAAGAAAAAAGTAATAATAGTCAGTTTAGAATTTATTAGCACTTCCCATTTTAGGTATAGAGAGGCTTTAAGAGTAAAACTGTAACTAACTTCAATTTACAAACAGAATAACAAGAGTAAAGGAAAGCTGGAAGGCTTTTTAAGAGTTACATGAGGAGTCAGTGGCTGAACTAAGAATAAAACCCCCGTGGTTCATCATCAGTGAGAACTGCATTCATTCCATTCAAGCCAATCAAGTTACAGTGGTGCAGTCCCAGTGTGAGAGCTAAAAAAACAATCACGCTTAAATCTTCTGACTACCAGTCCAGTGCTTCTCCGTGGCAGACAGCCATTTTGAGTATACTTTGTCCTGGAAAATTTCAGTACTTCGCCCATGGTCTGTCCAATAAATAAGAATTACCTTTGTAGATCTTTACAGGAGTCTGTTTGGGGTTTTTTGTGGGTTTCTTTTTTTTTTTTTTTTCTTTCTTCTTTTTTTGTGGTAAATATTTCCTATACGTCTATTCTGATTAGGAAGACTCCTATTTTAAAAAAACTAGGTGACAGTGAAGTTTGAAGCTCATTTGTGACATGCATTTGCTTTTGTGTGGGAAAAATCTAAACACTGGAAAGTCTGGCTTTACCAAACCTTTACTACATACGCCACTGCAAAAATATAAATTAATGTCACCAAGAAAAACACTGGACTGATTTACAGTTATATACCTTCAAAAGAGCTGATCCAGGTTATTACTTTAATCCAAAATTGCTATTAGAAATGTTTACAAATTACTATTTATTTCAAGATAATTCAGCTGTATTGTGTTCAGTGACAGGTTTAATGGTTGCAGAGCCCCCCAGAACACTAATTAAAACAGCTATTTGATGCTTTATGCATGTTGGCCATTAAAAAAACGTCCTCTAAATTACCTCTTACCTGTCAAGCAGAAGGCACTCTACCCACATCTACCTTGCTTTTCTATAGTCCTCCCTTGTGGGGTTTACTCACAACAGCTTTCCAGAAAGCACAGCTTTCCCCTTGCTATCTTTAGCACATTTATGTTCTTACGGAGGCAGCAGGCTCTCAGTGCAGGGATTTAGAGGCCTTTCCTGATAATTGCCAGCTTGTAAACTTAATTGGACTGTCTCCCTGGGCACCGTTCCTAAATCAATTAGGCAGTGAGTTGGCCGTCACCTCTTTTTCCCAAGTAGCTTCCATTGCCTGGAAGCGCACCACCCAACAGAAGCCAAGCATCCAAGTAAATGGGAAGTTGTTGACCTCTGTGGCTGAAAGTTATCATGTTTTAAAATTCATTCTTTATAATTACTGTAAAATCTCTCTCTCCGTCCCTCCCTACCTTCTCCTCTGCAGTCCACTGTGCAAAAACATGCTGTTCTCTGTTGCATTCTGGTTGTCAGCTTTACCACTCAGTTTTCCACACCTAAGGTGGAATTTCCACACAATGGGTAGAATTGCTGTTGCTGGTTTGTTTGTTTGGTTTTTTAATATATATTGGTGTTCATAGATTTACAAACTAATACACAGAAAATTTTCAAGGCAGTACTGCAGAGTTTGCGAAGGTTTTATTCTGTAGTAGTAGTAGTAATCCACTAATTTTTTAAGAATGAACTATTCTTACTGGCACTGGAAACACCTCTATTTTTGCCATTCCAAAAAACCAACATTTTTTGATCTACAGCTATTGCATCATACATAGCATTTTTTAAATTTCTTCAAGCAAAGAAAGACCTCCCACAGAATGCAGTTGGATGTGAGCCATGTAATTGATTCTGGACTGCAGAGTTTTACTGAATCACTATGTATGTGTGGCACGTTAGGTAATGTCTCTTCTCTTGAATACATGGAGTTCCACAGTCCTTTGTTTTTAACTTTTATAAATTATATCAACATTACTTGAATTGTTTCTCATAAAAGTCTGCTGGAAAATAGATTTTTAACTTCCAGCTGCCATATCATGCTCTTGGACAGGAACTATGAATTTTGTGTTGTGATGTCTAGGTAGATTTATTTCAGGAAAATATTCATTTTAAATTTACCCTCAAACACTAATGGTAAATATTTTTGTTGTCTAATGCCAAATTCATTTTTAAAAACATTACAGCTTCTTGTCATTGATGTCAACTCAGACAGTAGATGATGCCAGACCTGGTACTAGTGCCAATGGTTCAGTGCTGCTGGCCTAGACAGGTATTTAAAATATAATATTATATTTAATTAGCATGCAAATCAGTGTTTTCATCTTCATTTAGTGATTTATGTGAAGATTTCCCAACTTGTATAATGCTTTAGAAATATTAAAGGAGAATAAATTCTATTGTAACAATTAGATATTATCAGAGACGTACACAGATTAAACATAGCTATTACACAATATGAAGTCCGTAGTCTTTCACATATGCAAATATATAGTGAAATACAATTGACAAACGTGTCTATATATATACGTATAGAATTAAATTTATATCTATTACAAATGTATGTATATGACCTGATACATAATATCAGGTCTGTATTTACAAATTCTCAGCAGACTCTCTGACCCGGACCTACAGTCAAATGGTTTTTTTCCCACATTTTTTTCTCCACTCCTATTTTCCATCATGAACAATATTCACAACTACATTTATGAAGATTTTGTGAGATCTGTTTTCTGTATATCACGTCTACGTTACTGTTACCCGGCCTTTTTGGCCCAGCCATCAGATGGCTCTAAAATCCATATTGAAATTCATTTTCTCGTCAGAATTTTCACCTTAAAATTATTTTTCACAAACACCATCGGAGTGTAGATTATGAATTTTTTTAATAAATGTGTGCTTTATTTAGAGAGAGGGAAACAGTACATTTATTCTGTTATTTCTTTTTCCTGATATCTTGAGCATTAGTGATAAACAGTACATTACCACAGTGACCCAACGGAAGGAAGAACTACTAAAATGCCTTGCAAGACCTAGAGCATGTGATAGTCAGAGACAATTAAAAACATGACTTTCTGCGTCTTTCCAGTCACCTTTCCTGTTCAGAAGCTGAGACCTGCATGTCAAAACCTGAGAATCTGTTTTAATTCACACTGGTCAGAGACTAAGCGTTGTAGTAAAATCATGCTCTTGTGGAGTGGGGAATGTGCCATTCATTTTCTTCCCTTATGGTAAGCAAATGCGTGGCTTCATTTGTAACAAAATTACAATCTGGGAATGAGCTTTCTCTAGCATTTTAAACCAAACTTCATTACATGATGTTTTCACTGGTGGATATTGGCCATGTTCACTCTACTGTCCATGTCTTAAGTCCTCTGTCCAGAGCACCCTAAATCTAAATGTAATAAGATAACATGGAGTTCTATCACATACAAATTAAACAGTGAAACCCATTAACTTTTATTTTAATCAACAGTAATTCTTTTTAACTGTGCTGGGAAAATATTCTATTATACATTCTCATAACACTGTCTTCGGCTTTAATATTTCCTAAAAAAGGTGTGATAACAAGAGGACAGCTGGGTCTTGTGGAAATCATCCACCAATACATTCGCTATGATGAGGTACATGAGGCAATTAACGTCCTGAACACCATGAACTGGAACACGATGGGTCATCAGTGTTACATCTGCTTGAGTGCCATCGTCAATCACCTACTTAAACAAAAGCTTACACCAGACAGAGAAGGTAAGGGACTGACTGCACTTCTAATGTGCTTTTCTGGAGTCTGTAATTCTTATAGGGATTATGATGTTATATTTATTGACTGAATAAAAAAGACAATAGAGAGAATCCAGATAGTCAGCCATTTGAACATAGTACTCCCTAATCAAATGTCATGTTTAGAAAAATTATTTCAGTGAAGTCTGGATTAACGCATTGATTGCATTTTAGTTAATGTTTCTACCAATAGTGATAATAAAATGCACATTATTTTTACATATATGTGGTATAGGCATGACTTAACGTGTATAGCACTATCTCATATACGCTGTAACTTTAGTGTGTTACATAAATTTAGCTTGTCACAGACCAATGCTAGTTAATACAGGCTTCAAATGTTTGTTATACACTCATACTGAGACAGCACTGACTTAAGGAGGGAAATTTTCCTTCAACAGGATTTGAGTGGAATTGTTCAGGTGCTTGTCAAGGGTCACTCTTTCACTGTGAGTTTCCAAAGGCTTTGAATACACTGTCCTCTGCTGCCTCCTTTAGGATTATAGCTTTTGTCCTCGCAGTAATCTCCTGCCCCCCTGCAGTACTGGCTGGGGTCTCTCACAAGAATTGATGAATTTTAGGCTCAGCCTTGTCTTTGCTGAAGCCTGGTGTGGTGCCTTCCTCTTGATTTGCTGTGTATCTTGAAACTCAAGAGACTTCAAGATTGAAGTGCCTTGATTTAGTGAAGGTGTTATCCTCCAGTCTAGCAGGCAGACAGCTGGGGACCAGGCATCTTTTGTGCCCAGAAAGAATACTGAGGGTTCTGGTGTGTTTGATGATAGCAAAACTCCAAAGCGTCCTACATTGCTGCCAAACCATCAGCTGTCACGTTTGGGGGATCTGATTAAAAATTCCCTGCATTACAAATATAGCATATCAATTCTAAATGAAACATGCTTTTAAAAGGACCCATGAAAAAGGCTGGGTTTGAAACTCTTGTAAAAATATGCACATTACAAATAGATGTCTGTGTGTTTCCCCCCATGCAGTTCCCTAACACTGTTTACAGCAGATGGAATTTTATTCTGTCCAGGAGTTATTCTGTGTGAATCTAACAAATTTGGCACAGTAATTTGTTTTCTTTTTTATTAGCGAAAACCCAGTGAGGCCTTTTATTTACAGTGATGTGGCAGTTATCCTTGAGATCTTTATTCTGCCTTCAACATCAAGCTGGGCTATCTAATGAATCTATAACTGTGCTGGTAGTTACTCATATTCCATGTAGGTTGGAATATTTCTGAAGTACAAAACATGCTGTCAAGAAAACAGCAATGGCAGGAGAGTATAGCTTGTTTTTGCAAAGGTACTGCTGTATTCAATTTTAATCTAAATTGACTGCTGCTTTGAAAGAAAATACCTTTAAAGTTCAGCTTATCTTACTGTCTAGATTTATGATAACACAAAACCTAATTTACTAACAGTTCGCCTGTGTTCCTAACCCAGTACTATTAGCACATTTAGTGCAATCAAACCTAATGAAATAGAAGGTAACTATGCTTGGAAATAAAGAACCTTTATCACTGAACACAGAAACAGCTAGTTCAAACAAACATTAATAACAACAAATCAGTGAGATTTTGTCTACCTAAAGAGACAATAGGTTGGTTGTATTTTGCTTATAAAACTCACACGAAATTCTGATTAGCAGTAGCAATTTGTGTATCCGTCTTGAAAGGAGAACCTATGCTGGCATAGCAAACTATCCCTGTGACTTAGGAGTGAGACCTTCATCAGTCATTTCTGAATTTCAGTCAATTGTTTTTCTTTCAGAACCAAAAACACAGCATCCTACCAGACACTCTGGAGAAAATAATTCAATCCCAGCTGAAACTAAGACAGTTCTGTGTGTAAAGGCTCATGCTATGCGTTGACTATCAACCAGAAGTCATATAGCATAAATATAATTACTACATTTCATCTCAGCTAAGCATAGGACACGTTCAGGGGACAAGAATATATGCTATGTATTTTCCTGTATTATTTATGATGTTGTATTAGAAACATGTAGTAAAATGGCTCAGAGCTATACCTGTGGAGTATACCAGTCAGAAAGTAAAGCATATGCAACTTCTGTAACAAAAGGGCTTTATTTTATTGATGACAAGGGAGGTTGACTCTTCTGCACACTGCAGGAGAGTCAAACCCTCAGGGTTTTTAGACCCTTTTATTTAAAGTTTTTGAAGAAGTGTTGGTTGAAGGAGGTTCCTTAGACCTCAAGGCCATCAAAAGGAAGGCTCTGTCACCTGCTGACCTAAGATATAACAATAATCCCTGAAAAACTGAACTTCATTGTTGTCTGCCTAAGAGGACATAGAAAATCTGAGATAATTTAGAGTTGATCTCTACTGGACAAACTTGTTCAAACTGTATTTTTCTTATGAGTCACTTTTAATTGTATGGTTCTGGTGAGAACTTGATGTGTTATAAACTTTTTCATCTTTCTGACAGCTTTTGTTGCTCAAAGTCATTGTCAACTCTGCCTCAGAATGAAAGTTAATACGCGCATTTGTGTTTGTACAAGCTGTCATATTTTAATTTCATCTATCCTACAACAACATCGTGTTTCATCAGTGTTTGAGGAATTTGACTGACTGCAAACATGAGCAGCCTGTTGTAATTGAAACAATTTCACTTGTTTCATTGCTGCTGTGTTTAAACTCCACAGCACAGCTTGAAGCAAGCCTTGGAACCTTTTATGCTCCAACAAGACCCCTCTTGGATACAACCGTGCTGGAGTACAGGGACCCCATCAGCAGATATGCAAGAAGGTTCTTCCACCACCTGCTCAGGTGAATGACAGTTTCAACTTCTATTGACTTAAAATTAATTGCATATTTCAATAACTGCCTACTTTAATGTGGTTTTCCAAGAGGACCACCCCTGAAAAAAATGCATTCGTTGTTACTGTTTGTTTAACTTGCACTTCATTCCTTTCAAGTACAGTATTGCAGATAAAATGCTATTCAGAGCTCTTCTGTCATCAATACACTTAAAATGAATCAAACTTTCCCTTTTAGCTTGATGGAAAGAAGATAGCGTGCTTCTGAGAGATTTATATTTGCCAGCTGCTTGCAGGTTAACTGTTGAAACAACTTACAGACTTGGAGAAAACTTCAAGTTTAAATAGATGCAAATGAGCAATGTATGGCCCAAGACGTTTTGTCTTTGCATTTTGTCACTGTCAACCTCAGAGGTCTCAAATATAAATTTGTATTCCAGTCATTTTGAGTACAGTTTCAGATCTAAAAGTCTGCACCATTAAAATACAAGAAAATGAAATGCTTTTTTCACCTGTAAATTATGTAACATTAGAAAAGTCATAATACCAAATTCAGCTAGAATTTGTATTACCCTGATACATTGTTGTACTTTTCTTTGTATCCTTGGTACATCAATAGCATAAATTCGGATCTACTGTAAATATCGATATACAGCGGTTCAGTCTTTTCATGTGTTCAACCACAAATACAAATGATACATTCCCTCTGAGAATTATTCAGCGAGTGAAAATATGGAGAAATTATGTTCTGAATAATAACTAAAATGTTTGTAGAGCCTTGTTGAGGAGGGGTCTAGATGGACATGGTGAGAAGACTTGCAAGGCTTCATTTTTCTGTGTTCCAGCCAGATCATATGCGTCATCTACGTACGCAAAGCCAGGAACTGCACGTTATTTTGATGGTACAGTATACGCTTCTTCCAAAACTTAAAAAGAAATAATTCATCCTGTCTTATAAATTTTTAGTGAGTCTGAACAGGATCGTCTTTCTGCTAAACGGGTCCGTACCCACGGGAAATTATTCTAAGTAGAAGAGTGTTCCAAATATCTGCATAGTATGTACCAGCCTTTACTGGAGTTTTCCTCACAGATGTGGCCACAATACCAGGTACAAACTCTGCTTTTGCCTTTGTCCTAGAAACCAGCAGGGAAGATTTGTTGCTGCCATGGCCAACTGGAATGGCTGTGGGCCAGTTGCCTGCAGAGGACAGATGTGGAAAGAATGCCTCAGAGATTGCTGAGAGGTGTAGTAACTGTAGTGCACTTGCATCTTCTGGAGAAAGGTGTATTCCCTCTGACTCAGGATTTGCTTCGAAATGCTAGCAGGCATGCAGAGGCATGGGGCCCTGGCTGAGCTTTCAGCCCTTGGGGCTGCTCAACACAGCTGAAACGCTGTCTCAATCTCTCTAGCAGACAAGAAGCTTCAGTGCCAGAGTGCTGCCTGGACAGTATGAGACACAGACCAGAGATGTGTAGGAGAGTCTCCTCATGTCTTTTACTCCCACTATAAAGCAGCCTTTGAATAACTACTGTTATGGCAGTTTTTTGGAACAAATGAATGTTATTTTGCTGTTTCCCTATTGTCAAAGGGATTTGTATTCAACTGAACCAAAGTGATAGGATCATGTGATTGCTGCAGAACAGATGGTAATGCTTAAAGCTTATCTGAAAAGACATAATCTAAGTACAAAATGAAATGTTCAAAAATGGCAGATTTATCTGATATAAAGTGAGGAAATGATGTCCAGAGATGATCTTTATTGTATTAAAGTGGCTGTGCCTTAATTGGTATTTATTTCCTTTTAGATGTTTTCTTAAGTGACCAGAATGATTTGAATGTAGGCTAAACAGAGAGTGCTGCTGGGTTGTTGAAGAAATGGCAAACCAGTTGGATGATTCTGGGAGAGAGAAGGTCATCTAGGCCAATTCTCCCAGTGTCTGGGAAAATCATAGCAAAGCACGATGCTCACTAATTTGTCTAGGCATGCAAAAGCTACAGCCTGTGCTGTTATATCCTTCTCTGAGGAACCAAGCAAGGCTAGCCACTTCTGCCAGTCTGCATTTATGGGTGTGGGCTCAGAACAGGAACAAAAGGATACAAAGGAACAGAACAGGAAAAAGCGTGGAGAAAATTCTGCTCTTGCCTTTTTGGATCATCATATCGTGCCCATCAGGACAGCGGACTTACACTAGTATCCCCAATACCTGTTTGTCAGAAGTGGCAACTCTATGTGGATGTCAGGAAGGCTGCAATTAAAGTCAGTTACATGTTCTCTATTTATTTCAAGCCTTGTTATTCAATCCATTCTCTTTTTTAACCATATTCACTTAGCACTAAATACTTGCAGGCTGGTTACAAATTGTTAATGAATCTTTTCACAGTGAATTTGTGCTACCACAGATGTGTATGCAGGACTAAACAAAATAATAGCAAAATAAAAGCAAGAAAACTTGAATGCAGATGCACTGTGAATTGTCAGTGCTAAGTTGATGCAGCACCGGGGGACATTTGTTGCCCTCTTGTGAACATGTCTCCTGAAAGCAAAATAGTCACTTTGTTCCCTATTGCAGCAAGAAATGGAGGAAACACAGTGCTTCCTAAATTGTATGGCTGAGATTGAAAAAGTGTTTCCAAAATACTGTAAGGTCTTCCACAATTCCTTTGGGCTTCAGAAAAAAAGCAAGCAACATATACACAGAAGGCAAATGTAGAAGATAAGGAGCTGAAAGACACTGAGAGCCAGAAACTCAGAAGGGGGTTTGGAAGGGTGAGGAAAGTGGGGTTAGGAGCATAAGCAAAAGGCAGGGAAATGAGGACAAAGGACTAAAGACAGATAAGAGGCCATACAGAGTAATGCAAAAGGGTAGAGTGGGAGTACAGATCAAAAGAGAATAAGACAATGTAGGATGTGTGTTGGGCTGTAGAGGAAACCAGAAGCATAAGGAATGGACAGAAGAGACTGGAGTTTTTAATACAAGATTAAAATATTAAAATGTTTGTATGTTTCTAGATCTACATCTGAAAAATGCTCAGATAAACAGAAGCGTTCACTCCCCCCCCCCAGCTTTCCTTTGAATGCCCCACCAATCTGCCTTAAGCCTTTTCTAGAAGGACCTGCTCTCTTGGGAGAGAAATATTAATTCATTCTACATGCTGAGACAATCTTTGACCTGCCTGCTGAGTCTGCCAAAAAGGTGCCAGTTATTGTACTTCTTAAGGTGCGAGTGTCTGTACTTACTAGGATTGAGAAATACAGTCACCTTTTCAAAAAGGCTATCCTCACCTCGTAATAATCATGAGCCAATGATTTTAATCTTTACTGCAGGCTGAAAGGTTTTATATATAGTTGAACATAACTGGCAACATCCATTTTCACATTATCAGTGAGATTATGGGCTAAGTATTTTTCTACCATCAGTCTCCAGAAAAAAAAAGAACAGTGTGATGGTAGGTCCTGTGAGCCATGTGGAAGCGCTCTGTAACTATAGGCTGTAGTACAAGTTGGGTTAGAACATGGTGCAGCAGCCTGAGATGGGCATCATCTTCAGTTTCCACTAAAATAGAGATACAGAGCTTTGCTGGTATAGGCCCTGAATAAAGAATATGGAATATCTCCAAAAACAGGCATTCAGTATACAAAATTAAAATTAAAGGCCTCTTAATTATATGCCAAGAATCCATTACAACAGTATTTATGGAATGAGTAATAATTTTCACTTTAAATTCTTATCTATAATTAAAAAATACAGGAACTGCATTATAAGTATAAACCTATATCTTAGGTGTTCCTTGCCACTTGAGTAGCACTCTGTATTTTATTATGATGTCACTACCTATAATAATATAATGCGTTATATCATTATGTAAAACGTTGAGCAGAGGTGGATTTATTAGGAAGCCTTGGGAGCTGTAACCTTCTTGCCCCCACCCTTTTGTTGTGCACTGCCTACTAAGTGTATTTGTGTAATGGGGGAGTGGCTGCTCAACCTCCTCCTGCTTCTGTATAACAGCCTCATCTGGCCATGTACAGAACATGGAATGAGATGGAATAGTTTTTCATTCATTAACTATGGCATCGCTGACTCATAGCTTTGCTTCACCCTGATCAAGCATTCGTAAATTGTACTTGCCATATTTTCTAATGCATGAAATTATCTTGCTTGTTTGACACACACACGCAGGCACAAACACATGCCTGCCCTGTTTTATTCAAACTTTTCTGCCTCTTTCAAGCAGACAGTGAAAAAAATAACATAGCATGAGCTTGAAGCAAAGGCTGGATTGGCAAGTAAAGGCTGAAATGCAGTTGGGAAGTCAGAGAATAGGATGTGCAGCTCCATGTTTCTGCTGTTTTGTTCACGTGTTTCTGAATATACAATTTAAGGATCTGTTTTGGTTTGTTTTTTTCATGGAGAAACACTAAAATGAAAATGATTTGGACCTTATCATCTGATAGTTCCATTATCCATCCCTCTTCCACCAGCTTCAAGGACAAATATGATTCCTTATGAAGCAAAGCTCTGTTCTAAATACCAGGATAATGCATTTGTCTTTTTCAAGAGTAAAGTGCAGCTCTGATCACATCTACTGACATAATTTTGAATATATTCACAGAAACATTCTGCTTTGGCCAAGTCTAAAATTGAAAATGATGTGTTTCTGCTGTTACTGGTTTTATTCCTTCATAAATCTCCTCAGAAGTGTTGTGTACTCTTCCCAGTGTTCAGTGTGAGATACTGCTGGTTAAATGCAAAGAAGAATTGAGCTACATACCGGGCAGAACATTCACAAAATACAGGAGGTGAGAAAGTAGGTGATACTTGGTATCAAGGGACATCTGTTTCTAGCCAGTACTGGGTGTTGTGAATCACTTTGCTATTGAAGAGTTGTGAAGTGCACCACTATACTACCTGACATGATTATTTGACGTAGTTATCACTTACTTCCAAGACCACCTTTGGGAAACTAAAATAGAGCTCTTTCCCTGTGCAGCAAGATCACTTACACAGTACGAACTAACCCTTTGTAACAGGTTCTTGTATCTCTAAACTGCGATCTGCAGTAGGTGGGCACCGTGAGTGTTCCATCCTAAACAGGACCCCCAAATCAAAAGGTGAGAAAATGCCTATACTTCATAGTAATTCCTCATCCCATTTGCTGCCAACTGTATGGAACTGAGGGACAAAGTCAGCAAAGAGCTTTTATGATCCTTTTAAAGAGCACCCTAAAAGTAGAATCTATAATTATATTGGTACATAGTGTGTCACGAAATATGTATAAACATTAATGATGACATGGTTCAGGACTGAGAATGTCTTTTATATTCATAAGGTAACCTATTAGGCATTAAATTATGCCTTCAGATAAAATGACCACTGATGTCAGTCAGGTTCTCTATGGTGGCCACATGAGCGGAATTCATCTCCACAGGAGTAAGTTCAGTAGCAGCATTCTGACTAAAGTAGCACCTTCTGGAGAGAACTTTGAAGAGTCATTTTTTGTCATCTTGCCAGAACGATCAAAACCAAAGGTTTTCATATTGCCATGGCACTGATAAATGAGAACTTCAATGGCTGTGATGGACCTGCACATGAATAGATCCCCTGGTCATGCTTCTTGACCCGTTTGTGAAACATGAAATAAAGGCACCTATTCAATGGAACTAGATAATTTTTTTAGTTAAAGAGATATTTAAATCCCAGGAAAAGTTTAGAATATCTTTGCTTCAGTCCTATGTTGCTAATGATTTTTTTTTTTTTTTTTTTTTTTAATTAAACCACCTCCACAACAGGTTTAATTTTCAGTTAGATGCTTTGATGCCACAGGAATGGCTTCAGGATTTAATTCTCTAGTGATGATCACAATGTAAGAAATATTGAGCAAAATATCAGGAAAAAAATGCAAATGCAAATAACATGACATCATTGCTTGAGAACAAAATCCCTTGAAGATAAAACACAAGAAAACTCCATCAGAGATTTGGGCAAGATACTCTGCTGAACCAAATGGAAGACATTGCTTGGAGGATGGGACAAGTGGCCCTTCTGGCACACTTAGAACTGTCCCAGAGCTACTCTGCAATGGAGCAACTTCCCCCAGCCACCAACTGCCTGGCTGCTTGGTGGTCCCAAGTGTCAGAACTCTTCCAAATCTCTGCCTCATCCCCACCCTTGAGACTGCACTTTAAAAAAAAAAAAAGAGGAAAACAGAATAGCCATACTGGACTAATGCTCTTTGTGCCTAGGCTATTCCCACATGTTGGCTAATGTGACTTACTTAGATATCACTACTTTTAGAAGCTGAGCGCAAATGGAAACCATTATTTTGTTGTGTTATGTGACCGATAATCTTCCCTCATAAAGTCACATTTCCTTCTGTACAACTGTGCAAGTCCCCTAAAGTTTGAGGGGCTTTGGGCATTCATCAGTTGTGGAAACAATACAAAAATATACGGTTTTCATGGATGAAAACCCAAGAATAAGTAAGTTCGTACCAACATAACTTCATATTTAAGCTGCCGCATTAAGGAAGCCTCAGCTTTTTATTGTATGTCATCATTTACTCCTTCCTCAACAACTTAGTCACCGATGATGCCCCCTTCTGGAGTGACACTCAAATACCTCTTCTTGAGGTCCTGACCAGGAACTTTAATTTAAGCTGGGGTTTTTTTTGTTTGTTTGTTTGTTTGTTTTTTCCCCTTGCAGTCTTTCCACATTGATTCATGTCTCATCTCTTTACCATGACATTTTTCCTCCATTCATCTTCAGAGCCTTCCTGAACCCCACCATCACAGTTCACTTTCCTGTGTGTGGACCATCTGACAGTATTCAGTCTTAAGCTCTGCTCGTGAGATCAAAACAGAACAAACCTTAGCAATCTGTAATCTCTTTGTTGTGTGCAAAAAATGTCTTTTTTTTTTTTCCCTAGAAGAGCTTCATTTTTATTTTTCTCCCTCTTGCATTCACTGTCCTCCAAGAAGTGCTAATTGAACAGTCATATAACCCTAGACTCCTGTCCTCAAAGGCAGAGGTCTCTTTTATTGTTCTTAAGAATTTCTTAAGGAAAGGGTACAGTAAGTAAAATTTAGAACAAAAGTCAGCAGTAGTCAATTGTCCAGTAACTGAATGTAGCATCCTCGGATCTCACCTCACCTCTCTGAACTCAATCATGTAGCATTTGGATGTCCTACACACCTATCTGTGCTGTGGTTAGCAGAAGGATGTGGGCACCCAAAGGATGAGTAATCCCACTGAAGGAAGATATCTATGATAAGCACAAAGAATCAAATGTCTGCCTATCTCTGTCAATTAACTATAAAGGAAGCCTACCTGATTAGCCATGTAAAAATGAGCTATTTGAAGATAAACAAAATGATTTGCACTATAAATGTCTAGCTCCTGTATCTCATTATTACTGGCCAGTTAACAGAAAGATAAGTGCTCAGTTATAGTTACTGTAATAGAAGGAGAGAGGTACAAAGCCTAACAAAAATATTTGAAGAAAGGTTCACAGCAAGATACAGAAACCTGGTAGGCACACAGATCTCTTTTGAAATCCCCTTCTAACCAGTTGACCAGGATAGGAGCCTGCAGGGGAATTTCTTTTCACAACCATTTGACCATTGAAAACCTTTTTGGAATGTCTCTCACCAAAATGTCTTAAAGACACAAAGATACAGTAGGGTAAAAGAACCCTTTTGCAGATAGATAATTCATTAGAAGGTAAGAAACAGAGTAAAAGATGAGTGTCTCACTGAGTAGAGGTCACCAAACATAGGTATAGTAGACCTATACACATAAGTAGTGTGGAAAAGGAGCAAATAGTAAGGTGCCAGTATTTGCTAATGATCACGAATTATTCAGATTAGTAAAAATAACAGCAATATTACTTCACAGGACTCAGTAGCATAGTGTCAAAATAATCGAAATTAAAGTTTGATGTAAACAAATTCAAAGTGAAGCACGTAGCAAGGCATGACTTCCAACTTCATTTGTAAAATGGTGGAGTCTGAGATTCTTTGTGAAGAGAAGTTTCTTGGTCTATTCAGCGCTCAACACAAGCACGGAATGCCAGGAATTTTTAGAAAAAGTAGAAAAAACCAATAAACTTCAGTTTACCTGAATCAAGAATATAGCTTATGGTTTTGGAGTCCCATGATCTGTAAGAGGAAGTAGAACTCAAAGAGCTGTAGGAAGGACAGCTGGGGTGATTAAAGGCATGAAAGGAATGACTGGATAGAACTCCTCAACCTATAGAAGAGGCAACTGAAATATAGATCTATTAAATCATCAGTGTTAGGGAGAAAGAGGACAGTAAATGACTGTCGCTGCTTCTTCTAGTACAAAAGCTAGGGGTCATCAAGCAAAACTAGCATGTGGCAGGTTCACAATGAAGTGATTCTTGACATAGCATATAATTAAAATATGGAGCTCCTTACCACAGGATGTTATGGATGGTAGAACTGCATATGAGTTCAAAGGGAAGATACAGGAAAGAGAAATTCACTGAGAAATACCAGTGTAGAAACCACCTCTAGCTCAGAGAATCACTGAACCACAAATTGTTGAGGACTACTACGGGAAGTATCACCTTCGGCTTGCCCTTGTTACATTCTCTCCTAGGTGCCTACCTATTGGTATGATGCTATGTTAGATTTGTCTTTGGTCTAAGCGAATGGTCATTCTTACAATTTTTGTTCTTTTATGTGTTTTTTTTCTGTACGATATCATATACCATACTCACTAGTTTTCCATTTGCTCCCCAAAAATATGCCAAAATTCACATGACAGAGTTCTAGAAAATGTATTTTCTGGCTCTCCTGTCTGTATTTGCTGTACTGGAGTTCTTTTGTGTGGGAATTGTACAAACATTGCCACTGCATTATTTTAGTGTAAGATAAAGTATTGGTATTGACAAACCTAAACAGAATATGCTGTAACTGAGCTGTAACTCAAAAGGTGATTCAACATTTGGTCCTGCAACAGGACTTTATAAATAGGTATTTATCTTTAGGCAGCCAGTTTTTCGAAAATATTGAGCTAATATATTTTCTCTGAGAATTCTTAGCACTAAAAGCATGCATCTTATCTATTATCAGGCATGAGGGAGAATTGGCCCTGTACCTCGTGGAAAGTCAAGGAGGAAAAGGATATGTTCTTCCTAACTTTAATACCAAATTTCCATCTGCTGCGGATTGAAATTGCAGAGATATCACACATATACAATAGAGGTTTATAATAGACGCAGCAACTCATCCTTAACCATTGCAATGATACTGGGCCTCTGTTATAGAGCTGTCTTTAGTGTGTAGACATGCTGATATGTTTGCTCAATAAAATACAACTTTCAAGGCATACTGTTAAATTTACATGATCACCAGAGTAAGAGGTATAAAGCAGGAACAGAAGAAAAGCAAAAGAATTAATGCAATAAAGGCTAGGATTTAACAGATGGGATTGAGCAAAATAAACGTGAAACAACAGGTGTCATTGACTCTTATCAGCATTTTTAATTAACATCTGTTTTTAGCTCAGAGTACTTTGGAAGAGTATGCTGGAGTGTGTCTGTATTTGAAGATAAAGGTAGGCTGTTGAGAAGTTACTGAGTGGTAAGAGGTGGGGAATGGAGGGGTTTGGTGTGAGAAGGAGGTGGTGTTTGTTGGGCGAGTATTAGTCACAGTGTAGAGAAACCTGAAGGGAACCTTCTGTGAAGAAATTGTAACGTAGGGAAATATTGCTATGGCAACAAAATATTTTTGCTTGAAGGAAAATGAATATGAAAAAGGAAATACAGAGTGTGGGAAATTCAAAGTAAGTGCACACTGCAAGAAAAGAAAAGAATAGAATACAGATCAAAAAGAAATAAACCATCCTAGTTTCAATTTATATAATATTAAGTTATAGTAGTAAAAAAATTGTTGTTCTCCAGACTTTAATAGCAACTGGTAATAAAAGTCCTAGACCACTTGACACATAGGAAGGAATTATTCTACATATGGTAAAACATCACTGTTTCCTGAACAGTCATCCTCTTGAATGGTAACTCCATTCTGCAAGAGCCCAGCCTAACATGACTGACCGTCATCGAATGGGAAGTGTACAGCAAATGTTCATAGAATCATAATCTGTTAAATAATATTTCTTTGGTTTAGACATAGGACTGTCCTATAGTTTTAAACTGGTGCTCTTCTATGGAGAATTGAGCAAAGGTCAGGAAATAAATGATGTCAATTCCGTAGCTAGAGCTACTAATTTTTCTAGAATATTTCATACATCTAGACTGCTTCTTAACTAAATATATATTGTAAATGTTTAACTGCTACCTTCTTACTAGACTCAGTCAAAAATTACCTTACTTCACCTGAAAATCTGACTTAAAAATGCCTGAACAGCTTTTCTTTGAACCCCAAAGTCTGTTCTGAGAAGCAGCATGTATGCTTAACACAGTCACCTCAACTATTGCACACAGGCACATCTGATTTCTTAGACCTGAGTCCTACAAGGTAGGAATCACAGGATAAGATCCTTTTTCTTTTTTTCCAGGTTGGGAATGTCTCCAAGATTCACCACCAGTTACAGCGCTCCAGGGGCTTTCTCTGGCCAGGGAGTTGCATTTTCTGGCTCCCCTTATTAGCTTTCTCTTTCCTATTTTTTTTTATTCTGTTTGTTCGTTTATTTCCTTGCTCCATACCAGAGGGTACCCTTTGATGTGAAGGGCATTTGGTTCTACGCCAAACAATCTATAAAGTTATAGGTGTACTTTCTTATGTTGGCAGATACCTAATTTGACAATATAGCTCCAGCAGCAGAGGTTTTGGAGTGGCTTCAGATATCTATGCTTGCTTGAAATTTTCTCAGTTATTCATGAACTTTACTTGAAGCACATTCAGGTAGGACCTTTAAAGGGCAACATAAGGGATTTTTAAAAAGTCACTCAGGCCCCAAATCCAGTACTTCACTTAGCATGTCCATATTTAGGACCCATAGAAAATTATAGGTCATAAACCATATGTTAATGCTCCACTAAATTTGGGCTTAAAGAAATGTATAGATTATACCTGGACAACCTTTAGAGCTTCAGTATACAGAGTACAGTTTAGAAGATTATGCCCTTGCCTCACATACATGTAGACCTGGTGGCTGTTTCTTCATGGCCCTCTTGGTGTGCTCTGCAGCACTTTCTTGTCATTGGTACTAGAATATCTTAGCAGGCAACAGGGTTGTGGGCCCCTCTCCAAGGCTTGTGTCCTATTCAAAAAGCTCAATCTAAAAAACTAGAAGCATAATAGCATGACTTTGTCAAAATGATGCTGGCATCTCAGAGGTCACAAATAGCCAGTGCACCCACTGATTCTTCCATCAGTTCCCTACTGACTTCAAGAATCTCAACTAAACCTTGCAGAGGGTAGAAGCCTCAACAATAAGCCTGACAGTTTTGAGAAAAATCAGCAATCAGTTAGGTTAAACAATGTCCTGGTAATTATCTCCATCCCAAAAGAACGAGCAAAAGTTCAGCAATGACATTCTGCCATTCAGTAAGTGCACTACTTGACACCAAACACAGTCTGCATTGATTCTTGCTCCAGCCATCGCTGGATGGGAGCTGAGAATACCCTGCTGGGGAAGGGCACTGTTGTGCCTGGAGCACGTTTTGGCAAGGAACATAGTTACTATGCTGACCCTTGTATAGAAGGAGATACAGGAAACTAATTAAAAGAAGTGTTTGCTGCTCACAGAATAGCTTCTTTTAAAAAACAGCAGTCATGGTTTCAATTTCTGGTCATGTTTCATGAAGCTTTTATTTTGCCTCTGCACATGCTGTGGTGCTGAACAAAAGGAAATAATAACCTATCTGCAGTTAATTGATATCCGTTAATGAATTTATATTTGTTAGAAGGCAATCAGTAGTACTGGGGTAGCATGTTATCCAAACAAATAATACAAGAATATCAAGTACATTCAAAAATTATGAGGCTGAGTCCACCAAACCATGGATTCTGAAGCACAAGTTCAGTTTGGTGGGAGAGAAAAAGATTCTTTGGAGCATTCATGGTCTTTGATCTGCCTTCAGTTCTCTGCAACTATCTAATTTAAAGTAGGATATTCAACTGAACTCATGTGGGTAAAATCAAACCAGTTTTTGTTGTCTTTACTTAAATAGGTTGTGTTGTTTTTAATGAAATATAAGATCTTAATGTATCCATCCTGCTACAGGAACCCTAAGTAGAGTGTGTAACACTATAATGTGATGGAAATCACAACAATCACAGTGGGGTAGCAGAGTCCCAGGCTATAGCGAGTGAGGATAAGCCCAAGTGCAGCAGCAGCAGCTATGGATGCAGATACAAAGGGAAAAAAGCTGCTTACCTTCAGAAGGCCTCAGGTATGCAGGGATCTCCAGCAAGATCCCCTTGCTTCCCCTGCCAACCCTTAAATGAGGTCTGGGAAAGTGTGGATCCTGGCTACAGCCCTTCCAGTCACTCTGTACATTTCATACTCCTGAGCTCCCCTGGGTTGGCCCTGCCTTCCCACCAGGTGCTCAATCACTGCTTCAGGCCATGACTCAGCATTTCTGCTCAGATTGTCAATATTACAACATTCTCTATAAAATATCATGTCTTTGACTAATACTGTATTTTATAGATGAAACCTTGCACAGCAGCCTGAGTCTTCAGAGCTTACTGAAACTGGACTTCAAAATATTTCCTTGAAGGTCAATAGAATTTCAGGGCTGTCATAGTGGGGACAGCTGAAGTTACACCATTTATACCTGAGGGTGTTTAAGCTGTATTCTGCAGTGCATCTACAAGTCTAAATCTGTGGCTTTATGTTCAACGGCTGGTTGAAAACCATGCCATTCCTATTTAAAATCAACCACTTAGCAACCTAGCTGCACACTTTTCACATTCTTTAACCAGATAATCTAATTATTCTGGCTCAGAATTCCACTGAACAGAGTTCAGAGTCATTTTACAGACGTCGTTCTTTATTTTAATATTGTCTAATTTAAAAGGGGGAAAAAAAAAATCAGATGATAACTTTTTTTTTTTTGAGGGAAAAAAAAAAGCATGAAAACCATTTCTGTTCCAAAAATTGCTGATATGAGAACTTATGGGAAACAGCTCCTTTTATGAATAATTATTATTATTGTGTTTAAGAAATGGGCAGGATGCCTAGAAATTGAATGAAAGAATGAGCTATTAAATTGAAATATTAAATGAAATAACTGAATTAAAAGTGATCACGAAAACCCTGCAGTAAATGTTGGGAGCTGTAGCTGATTGAACATATTTTCATCATCTGTTTTGTATGCTTAAATACAATTGATTGATGTAAGTAAACACTCAATTGATATTCTGAATACTTTAAAATCTGCATATGCATCACAGAATACTGAACAATTAAAACTTAATTTCAGTGTAGTTTGATTGCATGTAAATTATTTCAATATTCATTTTTTCCTGTTCTGTTTGCTCTGTGCATATTTAATATTCACTTTTTGAATGCATATCATCCTTGATTGGACTGCGAGATGAGGAGGACTCTGAAATTTCTTCCATTAAGAAGGATTGCCTTATAAATGTTATTTGTGCCACAGCTCTTCCCCTGCAGATTATTTTCTAAATGTTGTGTACCCTTATTGAAGACAAGGAAAAAAACGGCTGCAACCCTCCTTTATCAGCCCAGCACATGGAATATGCTTACATGGTCGATGGGCATGTCTAAGAAGGCTTGTTGGTTGTAACTAGTCCCTAAAGAAATGTTTCCATCTTTCCTGCACTACATTTCTCTCTTGCTTGCATGAGCTCTCTCTCTCTTCCCTTCCTCTTCCCTTTTTTTTCTCATTCCCGGACTTCTTATTATGTGTTTTAGCATTATGGATAAATACTTTTAAGTTAACCATCTTCAGCCTGGAAAACCTCTCTCTGTCTTTAAGTGCCCACATTCAGTTCCATTGCTGTGGAATGCAAATGACAAAATTCTGCTTTTGAGATATTTGCAGAACTTATTATTTCAATGTTTTATTTAAAAAGAAAACAAATATCTGGGGCTTTCCTGGCATCTTTTCAGTTCAGTCACATTCTCAGAATGCACATAGACAGAATGCACATAGCCATTCTGCCACAGGAGGTCTGGGTTCTTCTCTGTCCTCACCATTCTTGGCCCACATTATGCTTGTCATATCACTCCCGTTACCCGTTGCTTCTTTGCCCATAAAACAGATGTACTAACAGCTATCTTTCTGTAGGACAGGGAGAAAGATCACCTAAGAGTGTGTAATAACAGTATTACTTTACCATAGGGGAATTTAAATTTTATATTGTATGTGCTAAACATCTCGCAGAGAGATGTTTTCCTATCTGACCCGTATATTTAATCTCAGTTTGTGGGTTTTAATCTTGAAGGTCAGATTTCTGTTGGCTCTCGCTTTGACCAAACAAGTGGCTGAACTTCATGGTTTGCAGGCAGATTTTCTTATCTCTCTTTTTCAAGGGACACGTAAGTCTTGATTGCTGGAGTTATTGTGAAGTAAGCGGTAAGTAATGAGGTGGAGGAGAGGGGGGAGGACATGCACTTCAGGACCAGCATCCTACAGATGCCATTTCAGAAAGCAAATATTTTACCGTGTAATTGCAGCACAAGAACAAAAGGGAAGGTATTTTGATGTGGGGATTTTTGGTTTGAGGAGCAGATAAAGTGTTAGAAAGTGTGCTAGCAATAGCAACGAGGCTTCTCACGACAAAGCATGCCTTCAAAAGAGGTGTTATTAGCTTGGGATCTCTCTCCTGCTGGGCAGGACTCTCTGTAATTGTTCTTGCAGAATAAGAACAACACAACTCCCATGAAAAAAGACTCAAAATAACAAGTGTTTTCTAGTAAGGATAGCTTAAAAAAACCCTGGACATTCTTGACTGATTTAATACGGTTTGCCTAAGTAATGCAAACTTGTCACCCTTGTTTGAAACCTCCGCCGTATTTTAAAGCAATTCCATGTCTAATAATTTATGAAGTGTCTGTGATTGTTATTTCCAGTTCTCTTGGTCTGTGAAGAGCATTTCTTTCTTGGGCAGCCCTTTTTTCTTTCTCCCCCTCAGTACAGCTCTGAAAATAACAAGCTAACTTCACAGTTTTATGAATAGGGGCCATAATGAGACCGAAGTGTATATGTTGATTAAAGGAAAGAAAGAATGTTGAATTCTTTGTGAAACAGCGAAGAACTGACGGCTTTTGGGCCATGACTGTTCTGCAGGACAATCAAAAGGAAAAGTTACTTTACATTTTTTAGTTGCAAGCATTTTTGCTTTGCTAAAGCGAATGTCATTCGAATAGTCTGTATGGTTCTAACTTTGGAAAAACAGAATTATGACGCTGACTTTTTTTAGCTGGTCTCAAAGCCTCTTTCTGTTTGGTTTCCAATTTTGCCTCTAAGTACTAAGAATGTAGATTTAACTTATAATTGAAAAGAAAGATGTGCCAGAAGATAAACATGATAGCTATTTAAGATATTTTAATTTGTACTTAATTGTTTTAATTAAAGCAAAGCTTTAGAAGCATCATTACAATGCAGTGCATTTTACTGGAAAATCCTTCATAGAAAGCTCGTTGAAAAACATCAGAGGTAATAGATGTGCATGGTAGGACAATGGGCACTGTTCTTTCCCTGGTAATCTAGAGGTTAATGTTGCTTCATCTCTTCCCCTCCCTTAAACAGGTTCTGTGAGGAGGGCTGCAGATTAGTGCTTGGAAGACACAGCACAGAGATTAGCTCTGGGGAGGACAGGGCTCCTCACTCCAGGTCTCCTTTCCTACTTAAGCTAAAATATTATGCTTTCTTGTCACAAATGTTATTCCTTGCAGAGAAGTCCTCAATAGCTCTATCTTGCCATCTGCTGAATCATTCCAAGTGTGTAGTGAAAGAGGGGAGAGCAATAATGCTGTAGCAAGAGGGAGGTAGGGAACCACTTAGGCTTTGGCCAGAAGCAGGAATTGCAGTATGGGCGATAATAGGGTACTCTTTTGCCTACCTGGGGAACAAGGATTCCCATGTCTCCTTTCATGCCGGCCTTAGGAAGAGCTACAGTGTTCCCTAAGATACCTTCAGTGTGCAGAATTCTATACATACTGACATCTGTATGGTGCTGTCTGACAGCATGCACTGAGAGAGCACAAACTGCACCTTTCTATTACTGAAAAATTACAATGGGATATTCCATTGCGATAAAGAAGCTGTCTCCTTCCCAGACCTCAAGCATCAACAACTGATTAATTTATGGAACTGTGAATAGGGGAAAAGGAAAAAAATTACCAGTAACAGGAAAACGGAGAAGTCATTCTGCATGGATTCGTTTACTTCACAACTCTAAATAATTAGAGGGGTGTTTCGTGGTTTCCCAAATTAAAAATAATCTCACCGAATCCATTTCTGTAGGGATTTTTAAACAGTTTAAAACATGCAGTAGCAGAAAATGTGTACAAACAGAATCACTTTTGCATAGTACTGGTGATGTTTGCATAGTGGTTATCTACATCTAGTATAAGAGAGGTATTAGCCCAGTGCAGTGTTGAGCGTATTCTCAGAAAGCTCCCAATTGATAGCTTTTTTTCTCCTGCTTTAGTCAATATCCCAAAGATTTCATATAAGGGGATGTACACAACCTCCAACTGCATTTCCGTCCCATGTAGGTATTTGCTGTAATTGCCAGGAGATGCTGTGTGGTCTCTGGGTAGGAAGGAGGTGGCAGTCCATGTTCTTACCAATGGAAGGAGCTGTTGTTCAGTGAGCCTTCGGCCACCAAAATGATGGTCTCAGTATGATGTGATAAAGCTCTCCCAGGTTAATGGTAATGGGGAAGTTCTGCTCTCTTCCTACTTTGCTGCACCTCTAGGAGATTCTGAGGTGGTGTCTTCCAGAGCTTGTCTACAGGTAATCTTGGTATGTTCTCTCTTCTTCCATTCCTTGTTTCCCTCATTGACACAGTCTACCTCACCGTGGGATCTTCTGAAAACTCAGGACTTGTGGCAAACTGCGCCAATGCTGAGGGAGTTAGGGGCAAAGCAATGTCACCCCCTCCACCCCACTGGAAAAGCAGTCCCTGGGCATTTATGACTGTTCAGCGTGACTCGAGTGGATGATCATCTTCAGATAGCTGCACTGAGGCAGTGTGTAATGACAAAACCCAACGCAATCTTCTACAAACACCTCTGAAGAGTCCTGACCTGACTTCAGAGGTCCTTGCAAAAGATTGCATTGCATCCTAGCAGAAGATTGTCATCTCTGGAGACAGAGCCTTCCTTGGGGACTTCAGAAGATTTGGGGTTAGTCTTTTCTATAGAGGATTTTGATTTCCCTACCACTGTTATTGGGGCTAACATTTATCTATGTAATTGATGGAATCTTTCCGAGGATTAATTAATTAATCTACAGGACCTTCTGATCCTTCAGATTCAACTAGATCTGTTGAGACTGCAGACTGAACGTAACACTTCCTGAAGATTTTCAAAGATGAAGAGAGTTAAGGGCAGTCGCTGTCCTACCTTACTGTTCTGTGGTCCCATTTACTCAGTAAAGCTTTGGCAGCGCTTTTGAGAGGATCAAAGGACTTCTCTGCTCATTAAAAAAATTTGATGCGGGTCTTACATTGTCCTCAGCAAGTGACATATTTCCTTTTTCTTGCAGGTATCAGAGATTTGAAAAAGCATTTCTACTAGCTGTTGACATAGGTGCTCGGGACCTCTTTATGGTGAGTCATCTCTGGAGACAGAGGCTGTTGTCAAGATGTTAGTTGTCAGCTTTTTGCACATTAAAAAGGATCCGTGTCATTTGCAGCCTTAGACACGTACTGAAGACAGAGTTATTCTACCTGGCTTGCCCCTTGCCATCTCAGAACTTGTCAATGGGAATCGAGTGTCTTTAGAATCATTGACATTTTCCCTAGCGTGGCCTAAAGGCTACTCTTTATTTTCTAGGAATTAATGTTTATGTTTTTGAACTTTCACCTTCTTCATCTGTCCTGATGTGTGTGAATGTCATCTTTCACTCTAATAAGCTTATACGTTTCTAATCCGTTCCTTTAAGACATACAACAGCTGAGTCTTGGACACAAGAGCTGACCATATCCTGGGGATCCTGAATGCTCTCAGTTTGTCTCTTAGGGTTTTGTGAAAAGTGACAAATTATGAACGCTTCTACAGGTACTTTTAAAACAACAAAGCTCAGCAGCATCAACCCAAGGGTTTTTACATTTCATGCTCTCTCTGCGCCCTCCCATTTAATTAGCTACAAAAGTAAAATTAACCAGCTCTTAAAAGGTCTTCTGTGTGAGCTCTGCAGGAGGCTCTTGTTTTATAAGATCTTGCACCACAATGTCACAGCGAGGTCAGATGGACAAAGCCAGTCATGCTTTCCCAGTCTCTCAGCATGTTGCTGCTCCACAGCTGATTTCATTGTTTTCAAAGAAACAATGGAAAAGGGCTTTGTTTAAAAAAAAAAAAAAGGCCCTTTGAACGATTCCTTTGCTTGACTCTTTTGCATAATGAAGACATTCTGTTGTTTAAATTAAGCTTTGACACTAGATGTTAATATCATTTATCCCATTAAGTCACTTGCCCTGCTAGTTTGATCTTGATATTTAAATTGTATGTTAAATTACACAATTAAATCCTACTTTTATGGGTTATGAAAATTCCCTTCTAATTATATAAAAAGTTGTGTGAACCTTTTGATGTTTTTTTCACGGCTCTAATCATCTGGCTTGTTCCATCTAATTAGAAAGATGTGAGTATTGCGATAAACTTTTCTAAGTATGCATCAAAAGACCGTGATGGAAGTGTCAGGCGTTTAGGAAATTCATTACGTGTTTTATATATACCCGCCTTCATTTTTCCTCTTTTTAGCTCTGCCTTCTTCTTCCCTCTTTTTGTTTTGTTTGTATTAGCTGTTAAGTTTTTCAATGCCAATTTTATCCCCAGTTGAGGTGAGCCCTGCAGCCACGTGTAAAAGTCATTTGGCCCAGCTCTTGGCCTGCTGTCTCAGGGGCCCTCTCATTTGGGCTGAGGACATTTCATACATAATCCTTCTTCTCGCCCTTCCTCCACTGATGGCAGCACCAAGGAGACACCAATGTTGGGTCAGGAGGTGGGGGCAAAGGTGCTAAGATGGGAGGGGACAGCAACACATGGCTGCACAGGCGTGTCTTCCCATCCCATCTCACCAATGCCCTTAAACATTAATATAGTTGCCCATGTAGTTCCTCCCAGCTTACGTGACAGCAAGATCCAAACCAGTTCTGCATTATTTGTGTTCTCCTTGCATTCCCTTTGAGGTTCCTCATAGTTTCCTGCAGGTTATGCAAGCAGCAGCACACATGCCTGCCTCTCCAAACCCTCTGTCACCTCTCTCCCTCCTCTGGGGAAAAATGTCCTTTCGCTAATTTGTCACCTAAGTGAGGTGCTAATGAACAAACTTTACAGTTAGCTAACAAAGGCACTGCTGCAGGACTTCCAAGTACAGGACGCAAGAAGGTTAAAGGTGCATTGCTTTTAAAAAGTATTTGTGCTATGGAAATTTCTGAGGAATTGGGCTTTATTGCACTAAATACTGTGTAAAAATTAACTAACCTGCTCCATAAAAAATTACAGTCCTTCTAAGTACTAGTGTAATAACACTACTGCTAAGCAAGGTTTGTGCGTCCTTTACTTCTGCTTAATATGTCACAATTTGTATACATTGTTTATATAGGTCAACATGCAGTTAACAGCATACAACTTGTCTTTACCTATATTTAAAGTATTTGCAATGACATGCAGCATAAATAAGTAATATATAGGTCAGTTACTTGTACTGCTGTTCAATAGACCTACCAAATCCGTTTGTAAAACCTCCATGGGCTCTAAGAGTGAAGCCACCTTATTTTTTGTTAATATTATGGGATTTCGAGAAGTAGTAGTAGACGAAGGAGGATATCTGATGGCATAAGCAAAAAGAAAAAGAAAAGAAAATTATTTATTGAAGGGAAACATAAAAGGATAGAGAGCTACTAAACCGTAGCTTAGCAGTAGTAATGGTGATGGGAGGATGGTTGGACTAGATGATCTTCTTGGTCTTTTCCAGCCTTGTGATTCTATGATTCTATATAATAGAGAAGTGGGGAGGATCCATGTTGCTCACCTGTCTTCTGTGACTTGTAAAGAAACATCCTATATCTTGGAGACTTTATTCTGAGCCAGATTTGTTTTCACAAAACAGAGCTCTGCAGCCTTCCTGATTCTTTTGAGGTTGCAAAGAGGTTTAAGGGAGCGCTATCTAAGGTGTGATTTCTTTCATAAAAACGAAAAAGAAACAAGAAAAGCCTACAACTTAGCCTTCTTGCTCTAGCGTCACTAGTATGATGCCAAAACAAGGCACACAGGCACTGCTGCGTCTCCCCGTAAGCTTTACCCTCACGTCACATCTGAGTCCATCAATTATTATCATCTCCTACAAAGTTCAATAAAAAAATAAAACCGAAAAGGGCATAATATCATGAACAACAGCTACATTTATTGGACAGCGACTGATCCAATCTGTGACAGAAAAGATCAAGCAATGCAGGGGTCGTTAGCTTTAAATCCTTTTGTAGTATGCTCCAGCTCTCAGCTGCTGAAAATTCAAAAGGCCATCGCACGTACCAAAGGTAGCAAAAATGCAAGGAAAAGACACTTTAATAAAAGTGTCAGATCTTGGGCGACGCGCTGATGAGGAAAGCGCGTGCTTCGAAGACGTGTTGGAATGTTGCCCAGAAATATCCCATAGACAAACGCGCATCAGTGTTTCAAATGACTTCTGCTCACCCAGGGCCAGCTCTGTGAGTCACAAAGAGGAGGGTAGAAAGGGAAGTGTCCAAAAAGTAATCAGACTGTTAAATGATAAAACACAGCCCTTTCGGCAAACTCCTGATAAGCGGCTGAAAATTGTCACCCTTGTTTTTGGAGGGAGACGTGATATATTTAACGTGATAAATTCTTAGATAACAGTGTGAAAAAATCTATAGCAAATATTCAGCTAATTAGTTCTTTAAGTTTCCCTCTCCTTCTTTAAGGCAACCTGTAATTTAGTGGTTTTCCTTCATCTTTTGTTTATTTCCTGGTCTTATCCTGCTCAGAGATTTATAAACTCTTAGAAGACGTTGTTTTGGTGGCTGATTTGAATGAGAACCACTTAAATATTATCTGAAATGGTCTAACTCACAGTTTTTATACAAAAAAAAAAAAATCTTTTCTTTCTGAAGCTTGTTTAGAGGTGGGAACAAGAGCATTTAAAAAAAGAAATAAATTCTTTGTGGCAACAACTTGAGGAGCCGCACAGAAAGCCCCTTACCATCCTGCTGCTTTGTCTGCTTCTTGCAAAACCCCTGTGAGTGAGCGATGGGTACATAACATCTTTACATGTCTCTAGTGTAAGAACATGGCCAAAACAAGCTCTGAAAGTAACAGATGTTCTGATGCACCTCATAACTGCAAGAACTTTGTCATTCACTGCGGTTGCTTCCATTGCCTCCCCAGGTTTATTATTTAAATTTGCATTGAAGTAGACAATGCCTCCCTTAGTTTAAATTACAAGAAGAGAGGCATTAATCATAGTCAGAATGCATTTTAAAATAGGTGAACATAACCTGCCTATACGTTCAAATCTCTGTAAGCTCAGACTTGTTGGAGAGCCCTTAGGTTCTCTCTTGTTATCTAAATAAGCTGACAATATCTGCAGCTTAATCTTCATAGAAATCATACCTTGCTGCTCAGGCCCTTTTCTCTGACAGCCATGCTAGACCTACAAAGAGAAGAAGTGCAGAGTTCACAACAAGTTCAGAAGTCAGTACTTTGCTCCAAGACACTTGCACATTTTTTAAGTCACACCTGTGTTAGCCATCTCCTCCACACTGTCGGGCTCCTGCCAGTCTGTACCACGTTTTCCTGTACAAACGATCTCATAACTTTTTGCTCCTCTTTTTGTTTCTTTTTTTTCTTTTTTTTCTTTTTTTTAATTAAATGAGGGAAGAATACAGGTGACACCTTTAGCAACTAGGGCTGGATGGGAGGAACTTTGCCCGATGTTCTTGGTTTTCGTCCTTCCTTCATCTGTCTCATTTCCTGCACAGAGCTGCCCATGGCTGTGCCATCGGAGAAGAGGGTTCTTCTCTTAGTCAGAGAACAGCCATTGTGTCATGGAGGAAGTTTTTCACTCAGTTTTTCACCCAGAGGGTGGTGACACACTGGAACAGGTTGCCCAAGGAGGTTGTGGATGCCCCATCCCTGGAGGCATTCAAGGCCAGGCTGGATGTGGCTCTGAGCAGCCTGGTCTGGTGGCTGGCAACCCTGCACATAGCAGGGGGGTTGAAACTAGATGACCTTTGAGGTCCTTTTCAACCCAGGCCATTCTATGATTCTATGAAAGCCTCTAAACAAAAATTAGTCCCCACCCCAATTAGCTTTGCCACATAACTCATGTACTGGGTGGAAGTTTTAATACTGAAAATGAGGGAAGAGTTCCGGTTCTTCCATTGTGGTTACTCAGAGCCTTCATCTAGCAATTCTCTTTTAATTTTTGTACCGACCAAAATTTCCCTAGAAGCACAGAGACTGGTTTCATTTATACACTAAGTCAACAGCTTCACTTTTATCAGTGCATGATTGGTCACCATTTTATCCATTGTTAACAGGAAATGCTGTATTCACCAGCACAAGTCAGATAATAAACGTGCATTGAGAGAGAATTAAAATGTAAAGCTAGGTTCATCAGTTCCATCTGTGTTTGTGATCTAAATAATAAAAGAACCTCTTTCTTTTAAATTCCCCTTTGTTATGCCTATGAGATTCATTTTAGATTAATCTTTTATTTTTCTTTTATTTCCAAAGGACATCCATTACCTTGCTCTAGATAAGGGTGAATTGGCACTAGCTGAAGTGGCAAAGAAAAAGGCTAATGACATTGATGCAGAATCAATAACTACTGGAATTGGTAAGAATTAATGGTGTTTAAAAAGCCCTTTTTGTTGTAATCAATACTTGTCCTGTACAACACTGTGTTATATTTGTGGGGGCTTAGTGGTTCGATTGTACTGTTTTATTTGAAAGTGAGACAGTATTTTTATTCATAACTGAAAAGTGAAGCTTATAAAAATGACAGAGCTTTTACCTGCCCATGTGAGGATTGTGTCAATGCAGTAGCTGCAGAGCAAAAATATTAGCATACTATGGCTGTGTAGAAAAGTTCAGGCTGCTCAAAATGAACTCAAATTCCCCTCACGTAAGGACTTGAATCCAAAAATTTTTTTCGTGCCAATGCTGAAGGCCAGGTATGGCAGTCTTATTTACCCATTTGCTTGTACATGCAGTCCCAATAACTCGAGTCACGTCATGGCTACATTGGAAGCATTCAGAGGAAACATTTGCTGATGAGAACGTAAGGCTTAGATCCTGGCTGTAAAGGGTTTGCTTCACACTCAGTGGGTTCCTGCAGTTTTGTAAAGAGGATTGATTCAAAAATCACAATGTTGCTTCAGAGTTGTTTCTGATCGCAATCTATTTTCTTAGTTAGTCATGTAAAAATGCACTTAATTCAGAAAAATTAAATCTTAATCTGTCTTCATTTAATTCCTTGCAAACAATTAATAGATTTCTGAAGGTAGGCAGTTTTGAAGTTCACCATCTTAAGACACTGACACAAAAAAGGGATAGGGAAGAAACCTGAGGTGATCACAAGTGTCTTACTAGCGTATCAGAGGTAATACATGTGTTACTACAGTTCAGTTACAAATGTGCAGGTACACAGCGTTCCCCTTCTGGAGAGCAGTCCTGGAATTCCCCATAATCATAAATTATTAAAGTCATTTTATATGATAAAGTCTTTAAAGTATTCTCATTTGCTTAATAATTAACTATCAGGATGACTTAAAATACTTACTTAGTAAATTCAATGCCCCTGTGACAAACTGTCAGTGAGATGCAGTCTATTAGCAGTAATGAATTTGCATCCAATTCATTTTATATGAAAATAAACAGGAGGCTCCCATGAGTTCATTTCAATTCAGATTGGATCTCCCCTTAAACACTTGAAATCTCAGCCACAGGTTTTTTTATTATACTTTATTCCAAGGTCATTTCTTTTTAATGGTTTTATTTCAGAAACTGTTATTAGGGAAAAAACAAAAGGTGTCATGAAGAATGAGTTTTGTGAACCCAGTGGTAATACAAGAAGACTAACAAGTGCTTTCTGTGTAAATGATTGCATTTATCTAATATTTCTGCGAAGGGCTGCAAAAACCGTGCCTGCACCAGAAGCTTTAAAATAAGTTCCAAACAAGTCTCTGTCTCCTATCCATCTCTGAAGCTGAGTCTTCATCATTGAGTTCCTGCTCCTTGGGGCTTTCTGCCGCTTAGTCACCAATGGCCATACTTCCTAGGTCAATCCCCAAACTCCTTGAATGCCCGCTTGAGGCTCCTACAAGAAGGCAGCAAGCTAAGCAAATGAGACCTAAGTTATGCTGAACACTACCTTAGGGAACATGAATACAGCATATTTCCTATATATGGTACAGGACGGTGTTTTGTCCTAAATAGTGCTGATGTGAACCAACATCTGCATCTCGTGATATTTCCTGAGCTAGCCCGTCCCCAAAACTCAGGTCACCTCTACCTGAGTTAGAGCTCCTGGCCAGTTCCCAAGCTCTTCAGAGTGCTCTGATTGCCCAGGTATATTTAAGTTGTCAAAATATTTCTGTATATAGGGCTTACATCAAACATATACTTAAAATTCAAACTTTTGGAAAAGTTTCAAACCCTTACAAATAATGTAGAATGACAATACAATTTCAGCTTGAATTTATAAATGTCACCTATAATCATTGCTGGATTCCTCACATATATTAAATAAGATTTGTGTCAAGATAGAACTAAAAATAGATTTATTGTTTCGAAGTTTTCTGAATTTTAGCTGTCCTCAGCCTGTCTCTAGATCATAGTTTGCTATACACTGTTTTCAAGAAGCCACCATCAAAATAAGGAATGGCTGGGTTCAGGAGGTCGAAACACCTGTGGAACTTCAGAGCATTGTAGTTTTGTGAGAATACTGCTGAGCAGGGTGAAGTGTCAAGTGAGCTTGCTGCTATTCCCTGCCTATGGTTTTGGCAGAATCAGATATTTTGTTCAACTGATTAAAATCTTCTAAAGAAAATTATTCTCATAAGATTTTATGTTTGACAGCCTGTGAAAATGCATCTTGAGGCATGAGCACATTGAAGTAATGGTACTGTACACCTCTGAGTATACACCAGCAGTCTCCTCTTTCCTCGCTCCCAGTTGATCAGCAGACCAGTGGCTGTAGAAGTTGTCTTTACCTCTGCCTAACTTTTCCCATTGAATTATTTCTGTAGTAGAACTGCAAGTTCCTTAATGAGGTCAGGGAGTTCTCATTTAGCCTTGAATATTGTGTGCACCTCATTTCACTGTATTAAAGCAGAGAGGATTTTCTTCCATCTTGACAATATTTACAGGCTTACTAATAATTTTGTTTATGGGTGTAGCCTCCCAAGTGCACTCCTGGATGAAGTAACCAGGTACGATATTGTCTGTGGTGGAAGAGTGCATCTTCTCAATGAACCGTAGGTTGCTAACGTAAAACTTGGGTTACAAAGAACTGACATGGCACAGCCTGTTAAGAAATGCCATAACTAATAATGATCACAGGGGTGAAGAACTCAGCCTTTCAGACATCATTGCTCAATGAATATCCAATGAAGAGCATATGCAGTCAGTGTCAGAAAGTTTCCCAAGGCCAACTTCCAACAAATTACATTAGGGCCTAGCAAGATGATTTCAACCTTCAAATCAATAGCTTTTACCCAAAAGGGATTCATGTTGTGACAAGATAGATAAATGCTGCATAGTTGAGAGGCAAATTGGGAAGCCCTATATTTCTACTTAAAATTAAATTCATAATATTAGTAACACTGAAGTTTAGGTAGCATTTCTAACAGAGGCATCGTAATATTGAGATAGGATATCTTACCAATTTTCACAGAGGCTGAGGTCTAATTTCTTACACTGTTCATAAAATGACATTCAAACTGTAGGGGCCCTAAAGCTTTCCCCTTACTGGCAAGGAACATCACCAGCTTGAGCCTTAAGCAGAGATTGTTCATTTCTTCTCAGTTCTCAGTATTTTACCTTGAATGGCTTACATGTTCTTTCTGATAGTTCTTAATGGCACAGTCTTCATGCAGTCTGTCTGAGACACCAGTTGGTGTCACATACATCCTGCTGCCTCCAAATTGCTTCTGTCGTACTCACATCTTCACCTATTCCTAAGAGTCCAGATGAGCCCACTCACACTTCAGACAACATGTAGAAATGTCCGCTTGGTTTTATCACCTTCCCTGGCCCTGCATTAGTGTGGTCAATAACAGTTGTTTCTCTTCTGATCATAATGACTTCTTGATGTTCTCTTTCTGTCACTGATGACAAAGCCTTCTTCATTTCCTGCTCTTTCTTGACACACACATCTTCCTCTTGCTATCAGATTTCAAGCAAACTGAGAATCCCAGCCTTTTATTTGGTGGCATGAGTTTTATTTCACTGCATAACATGTTGATGGCATGCTTAAAGGTATTGCCCAATACACAGATGAACTGAGATCTGGAAGTACCTGGGGGGCAGCAGCTGATGCTACAGGTTTCTTGAGCTCTGCTCCTTTCAGTTTAAGTTTTGTTTCGTTTGTTTTAGTTAAGGTCTATAGTAATGCCAAACTATTTTTGGCTCCACCTCATCTCACCCCTCCGCTCACTTGTGTCATGATGTCAGTTTTGATCTATACCTTCCCATTGCTCGACATTTTTGCCTAAAGACATAATCCTCAGCCCCTAATAATTATAAGCACATCAAAGACTAGCTGGTTTGCTTAGCTGCAGAGGTCCACACAAAGATCTGTGTATCTTCACTTGAAAGAGATTTATAGTTTTCTGTCAAGTTTTAGAGTAATCGTGGCATGCCTTTTTCTTCCTTCTTCATCGTTGCCCACTACAAAACCTGATTTTGAACTGCACCACCATATGCCTGAAATTAAGGCAATATTCTCTGTAATATTTTAATTGTGATGATTCCCATTACATTAAGTTATTGCAAGGTATGTCTCTTGTCACAGATCATTTCAGTACATTTCTAGCTTATCCCTCCAGCAAAGTTGGTGCACGTGAACAACAGAGAGTAGATGACACTAATTACCAAGTAAACAACTTATACTCTGTAGCAACATATCAAGAAGTAACTTGCAAAAGTGAAAACAATTCACAGTGAGATTCCTTGAGTGAGGATGTTAAATGACAAAGAATGATTCTGCTTAAAAGATCTCGAAGGCATTCCCGTGGCATGGCATTGCAGTAAAGAGAAGTGAATGTGCAATCATTAATATGTCTGTTATTACTAGCAATTTAAATAGTATATTTATATAGTTCTCTATTTAAAATAAAGGCAGAAATACATTGTATGTGCAGAGATGCATCTCAAGTAAAAAGTCTAGAGTCATTAAAAGATACACTTTTTTAAAGCAAGGCGTTCATGCCTATGTCCAGCTGAAATTTCCGTGTGGGTAACTACACTTTCCTTCCCAGTGTTATACATTTCACAGTTCCAGTCCAAATTCAATATTCTTTACTTCCCTGCTCTTACACTATGGAGTGTTGCCTTCCACTCCACGAAGCTCTGTATGCGTACATGGCCATATACATGAAAATTAACAAAGACCTTTTAGTTTAAGTCCTTTTCATTAAGTTCTGCTGGCATCGTTTATCACCTTCATGAGAATGAGTGGCTGAGGAAATTTGTATGTGCCGCTCCTGAAAATGTAATCCTCAATAAGCTGGGATTATCAGCCAGTTCAGGAAATGATTTTGAAAACTTTAAAGTGAAATGTGATGTATGGGGAGATCACTCAATTAATGCTGGTTCTTTTCCTACTGCTTTCTTAACATTCACTAAATTTCAAGTATTTAGGTGTCATTTTGTATGATGAGTTTTTCAGCCAAGCTGTAGTGTACCAAAAGTAGAGTTAGGCTCCTTATTTATGGCCATCACATTTGAAAAGGCTCAAGCTTTGGAAAAGCATGTAGAAATTATCTCAGGATGTGGTTGAAATTGCAGATTAATGGCAAACATTTCTACGTGTCTGTAACTTGTGTCATGCCTGAAGAAGGCCTTCTCCATCATCTGTCCTGTTTTTTCTTGCTAGCTACTCAAAATGGAAAAGGGACATTTGGGGTACTAGGAATGTGAGTTCTCAATACTGGCTCTGCAGACCAAAGTCGATTTAAATAAGAAGCACACTTAGTTAAAGTAACTGTTGAAACAAGCTATCAAAGAAATTGATGCATGAAAAGCGCCTTTGCATGGAGAGTAAATGAATACCTTACTGGGAAATAGGCTTTAACCAAATACAATTTATATATGAGTCAAACACAAGTTTTTCTGGCTCAGTGTAGGATACCTGGATGAAATTTAATGGCCTATAATTCACTGTAGGTCAAACTAGATGAGTTGTACTGTATCATTATAGTGTAATATTCATATGTACTGGATTCCTGTCTTGCCTACAGCTCTGTGAAAAAGCCCCTGGTAAATCTCCCATTAGCTTCAAAAGGCCCACATGTAGGCTGAAAGACTGCAGTTAGAAGCCACATAATGTATATTCACACATCTCGTAGTATGCACGTGTGTGTGTACATAAGTGGGTGTTATGTTTACACATACTCAGCCAAAAACTGTCCAGTCTTAAAAATAGCTCTAACTCCAAACCTGAGCGCTGGATTAATTATTACGTGTTTACATTTTGCCTTGTGACATCAGCAGCCACGGCTGGGTTTTTTTTTTTTGGAAAGAAGAAGAAATGATCACAGCAGGAGGTGCTTTCATAATTGCTGTAGCTGCCTGGGAGCGAGGATCTGTAAGTTCACGGTGTGTCAGAGGCATGTTTGTCTCACACACCCTTGAGCCATCCTCAAGCCTCTAGGTTTCTGATAGGGAACTTGCTGGTTGCATTTCTATGCACCGAAAAGAGTTGGCAAACACATATTTGCATGGCAGCTGGTATGTGTTTTGTCCTGTTTGTTCTGCGTAACATAACGTGATGTGACAGGCTGCAATTTATCACATCGGTGGCATGACAGCAGAGGAATGGGAAAAGAGGTATAATGGTGGTCTGACGCAAGGCGTCAACTTAGCATTAGGTTGTAATATCTCAACATGAGGTCTTTTTATATTCGCCTACCAAATAATTATCACCAAACGCTCCCCATGCAGGTGAGTTTAAGTGGAAATCAGATATTGCATAGTCGACATCAGGGGAGAGCTGTAGATATGAGTTTGGAAAGAACAATGCTTGTCAATAGGAGACTCTTTGCACATTTCCTTTCTGATCAAACAAATAAACAGAAACACTGGAGGACAATTTATTTGTTACATCCTCTTTCACTGCATCCCCTGCCGCACTACAGGCCTGGGATGCCATGGAATTGCTGCTGGCAAAATTGAAGGTTGGAACTTTTTTCCTCCAAAGACTGCTCAAGAGACTGCTTGACAGTTTATCCCCAGAAAACTCCTTTGTCAAAACCAAAGGTGTTTGATGACCTGATCTTAGCTCTTGTTAAATGCTTTCAGCCTATCAAAACCAAGTGCCCCGATAAAAGCCTGTCTGTTGGTGTTCTGCTTTGGAGAGAGCCATGGGGAAGAACTCAGCTGGGTCCAAGAGAAAGCTTTGCACCCATTGCTGCTGTCCACCTTGCACTGTCCGAAGAACTACTTTTTCCCCAAAGAAGAAATAATGGGGGTTGTTAGAGAAAACACATTGATGGAAAACTGGTGGACAACGCTTGATACCATGCAATGAATACATCGGAATGGATGGCTTTTTTCAACATACCTCATCAAATGCATTTCATTTCAGCTATTCGAAATATAGTTTCTTTAAATATTCTTCCTGTGGGTTAGTTGGCACTGAAACTTCTTAAAAGCTCAGTGCTGTGAGACTGCTGCAGCTCCCAAACTCATGCATGAATAGTATCTGAGTTCATGATACCAAGAAGTCCTGAACTGTGCTAGATTTCAAACTGTAAAATTTAGTCTTAAAAACAGATCATGAGGCAACGTTGGTTATCTCTGCATTGTTGATATTATGAAATGGCAAAATATTATAATAAGATGAAAAGATAGTATTAATAACAGCTTAAGCGTGTATGATGATCATTATAATTACTTATTTACCGCAGGTACACGGTGAGTGTCCCACCTTATCATCTTTATGATTAAGCAAAGAGCTTGATTTCTGCCTCCTACCCTCCTAGCCCAGGCCTGGCTGCAACCTGTGGCATTTGGGCTCCTGGCTCCCTTGTCCTCACTTCAGCCTCCCTCCTCTTGCCCATATTAATCTGGTACCTGATACTTTTTGCTGGATGTAACCTACCTTCCTCTGCTACATCATGCTGTGGTTATCTGCGTACCTCAGCTGAATTTGGGCATTGGCTTTGCTAATATTCTTACTGCTGAAAATGGCCCCCCTGAAGATGCTCATATATGCCTGAAGTGCACTGGGGAAGAGCAAATTTTGGGGCCATCCCAGAGCCCTTGCAGAATAACCTTATTTCACCTCCCATCACTGCCCTGACATGAGCCTGACATGTGCTCACTCTCTGACTGCAACCCACAGAAGGAGGGATGTGGAACCCAGTCTGAACTTCTCCTGAATCATCATCTCAATCTCATTGCAAATTTTCACCACATGACTACCTAAACAAAACAAACTTTTAATAACCAAATGGAAGATGATTGGTACAATTACTGCTTATATATATGTATATTTACTACATAGGATGCATTGTAGCTGAAGAAAACCAGTTATGAGGTGCTTGCTGGGAGCCCTTGCTTTTTGCCTGTGGATGGGGAGGCATTTAGCTCACAGTGTGGACATGGAGCCCCTGTGCATGTAGTTGACTGTGCTGAAAGACTGCGCTGCTGCTGCCTTTTAGGCATGGCAGGGAAGAATTGGGCCCACGGCACTCTCCTGTGAACACAGGAATAAAATATTAACAAGAATTTTAATAGGAAGACATGCCTGGAAAACTCCTGATATCCTCCAAAATTCCTGAAAGAGGTATGAGCTTCAGTCGGTGCCTTATTTTCACATACTATTATCAACTACACTGCCCCAACCTATTCCCCTGCGTGTCTGAAAGCGGTGTTGCTCACTTACAGGACCAGGAACAGCCCAGCAGGTCAGTGACCGGCCGGTAGCAGTCCTCTCAGTCCATCCCCAACCTCCTGGGTGACTTTGGCCGGCTCATTTGAGCCCTTGGTGCTTTCATTTCCCTTTGGGGAGCCCTCTACGACATGCACCCCTCCTTCCCTCAGCATCCCACACCCAGCACTGCAGCCCTGGCTTCTTCCCATCACTTTCTGGCAGTGCCCTCCCGGAGGCTGGAGCACAGCCAAGCCAAGTCTGTTTTCTAAGCTCACTTATTTTCTGTGATTTGGAGGAATTTTTACAGCCGTAATACTCTTGTTGCTATCTGCCGTTAGGTGTCAGTGTGACAACAACCATGATGCACAAAGGCTTTTCTAGGGGCGGGCAAGCCGCTCCGTCCTCAACTTCTCCTTTCGGGATCGGGGAAAACGCAACATCCAACCGAGAGGAAGGGGAAGGGAGAACAGAGCCAGCGACACCTTATTTCAGGTTTTTCCACCGCCTGATGGAAGCTATTTACTAGCAGATAAGTCTGTTTGCGTTTCATTCCGTGCGTCTCGGGGCTCCCGGTGCTGTGGTTCTCAGAGAGGTGCGATATTTACCAAAGCAGGGGAAGAGCTTCTGCACACACCGCCCCGACACGCTGTGCTGGAGCAAAAGAAACACTCGCTGCTATTGGTAATTTGCAGTCTGTAGGAGGTAAACAGCTCTGCCCATGCACAACTGTTGAAGTATTCCTGTAAGGTGATGCCTGCTGAGGTTGGATAAAATACTGGGTTGGAAAAATAGTGAGGAATTCCATTCATTTAGAAGGAAAGGATCTAAAAACTTAAAAAATAGTTTTAAAACAACATTTTTTCACTCAAAATGATCCATTATTTCAGTATATGGGTGGTATGCAAAGTAAAGAAATAGTAAAAATGTTATACACGTAAAGGGGTTTGTTTTTAAATCAAGTTTCAAATGCTTCCCAAGATGAGATGACAAAGGTAGCAAACAATTTTTGTTTAGATGGGAGTTTTTAAATTCAGTACAGATAGGAAATAAAAGTCAGTTTTGGCCAAAAAAAAATAATAATAATAAAAATTGTCTTTTTCTGAAGAAAATTATTTTCAGAAATATTCTTCTGATCCCTCTGGTGTTGAGAATATCCTGAGTACTTGTAGGGTGACATTTCCCCCCTTATTTTTGAAGCCAGGAGTGTTCCCACCATTGACTATGATCGGATTTGGGTCAGGGCAGCGCAATGGCTAACTCACATTGGCTTTCCCAGGGATCAGGGAATCTGTTGTGCAAGAAAACCCTTTGGGGACAGCTTTGCCTTCCTCTTGCCTCCTTAACGATAGAAGAGGTTGTGAGCGTTGCCTAACTTTGTTGCCATGATGATGTTCTCCCATTCCTTACGCTCCCCATCTTGCCTAGAAAGCTGTCTCCAATGCTCCAGTGATTTGCACCCTAGAGCAGGACAGAGGCAGTGGGGGTAGGACAGGCAGCAGCCAGGCGGGCAGCAAACACCTTTGGGAGATGTGGGGTGTGGGCAAGGCCGATGCTGGCATGTAGGGGAAGGGAAGGATTGTTCCAGTAATGCAGGAATGTGGAAAGATGCTTTGTAAGGGTAAACTTTCCCTATTGAACCTCAATTGCTTTCTGTGAGTACAAAATGCACTTTAAGTGATGAGAGGAGCAACACTGTATTCAACAGATATCAGAGAATGCAGGCTGGGTTAATTACCTCCTCTTAAAAAAATATCTATTTCTTTTTCTACAAAGGTGAGCATCTGTCTGAGACAGAATCTTATCTCCATACTCCTGTTGTGTGCTTCAATGAGAAGAAGAGTGAGGGAGGGAATGAAACGGGGCCTGGGGGAGACACCGGGATCTTTCTCTCGGGGTTTTTCCTCTGTTGGCCTCACCACCCACCCAGCTCCCTGCCAGCAGCCTCCATGCTGACCTGGCCATGGCAGTCTATAAGGCCTTTGGGCACCCAAACCAGGTGTCAGCAAGCCCATGCAGCGAGCCTGGCAGGAGAGCGACAACCCCAAAATGCCTATCAGGGAGAACCTGCCCTGATATCTGCTTCAGTGCCTTCATTAGCCACACCTTGCTGCTAAATTGTCGAGTGTCAGTCAGAGTGCTCCAGAGATGGTTACAATAAGGCGTGCTCTAATACCCCAACTGCTTTCATGTCCCAGTGCCTTCGGGTGCTTTTAGAAAACGCATCCAAGTTTCATCTCGTGCGGTGGGATTTAGCCAAGAGACACCGAACAGAGCACTGTATAAGTGTCATTAAGAGAGCTTAGTAGCAGGATGTCAGAATGTATGTTGTGTGCGTGTGTATGTGTCTGTGTGCATACACACAACTCGCACATATACACTTTTGGCACCAGGGAGGTTTAAAATAACATATCAGCACCAAACATGTGGCAAGTTTTGAATTCATCTCATCAGCACAGCTAGTTTTGTAGCATCTTAGAATCATAGGGGTTGGAAGAGACGTCTGGAGATCATCAAGTCCAACCCCCATGTTTCCTACGTGGATATGCACATACACAAACCTGACAAAACTTGGCACTCATTTTATGGGAACTTACCCAAGAAATTGAAGAGTTTGTATTGTAATTCTTAAAGCACAACAACAACAACAAAAGTAGGAAGTCAGTATTTTTAAATGGACTGAGAAAAAAGCCAGCATGCAAGCATTTTTAATTTTTGTATATGTTACATGGTAATCAGCTTGTTGGTATCAGAATAAGTTTACTCTACACAGCCTTCCAGCATAAGCCACTTCTTTGCCATGAGTCCCACTGACTGTGTGTGAGCACATTTGTCTGGCAGAAGCCAGCAAGCATTGCTGATTTGTAATTATTGTTTTGTTTACAGATGTTATTCCCATTTTTCTATTATTTGGATTAGGGAACCAACCGGTCCCAACTTTTTCTTCATTAAAAGTAAAAGAAAATTCTCCTTTTAATAAGTGTACGCTTCACACTTTCAAACTTCAATAGCATGGAATGTTTCACTTGATCAGAAAGCTGATTTAATTTGCTGCTAGGTTAAATGTTAAAGGTTTCAGTCTTATGACCATGAATTCTCAAATTAAATTCAGTGCATTGCTTAAATTTCTAGCTGCAGTGCATTTAGGCTAATTGCTTTGGTAAGTTGGATGCTTAGTAACTACCACTCTTCTGAATTTTCGTCTTTAGAGGAGAGCAGTGAAATAAGCCTGAGGGGCACAGGTGGGCTCGCCTGCTCTTTGGGATTCACCTGTGGGGTCTTTGGATATCTCTTCCAGTCTGACCACATCCTCAGACCATGTCTGATGAGGCTGTTCTGCTGACAAGGGAGAGAATTTAAACACCTGTAGGTTTGAGCTATTTAAGCCCAAATCAGTTTTGAAGCAACAAGAAAGGCTGAGCAAAATGGTTCAGATTTCAGTCAGTTGTCAGCTAAATGTGTGCACTGGGCCTTCAAGTATTTGGCCAGACACATCTTGATTGCTTGGCTTTTGTTTTCTCCCTTGGAAAGTCAGATGGATAATAGCCCCTAGCCAAAGCCTATTCTGCAATGCTGTAAGTGGGCAGGGCCTGGGGGCCAATGGGAGAGGTCACCCAAAAAATACCAAGCTATCTTGGCATATTTCCTCATTTTTTGTCTGCCAACTTATTTGCACTCCTTCCTTATAACATTAACCATAAAAATCATTCAGTCTGAACTTTGTCACCATTGATGCTCTTTCCCTCGGGAGGAAGCCACTGTGTAAGCACAGGGTGATGGAAGCAGCAAAGGAAACCCCTGCTAGCAGCACGTGGGCAAGCCCCGAGCACCTAGTCTGAGTACCTAGCTTTTTCCTCTTTGTTTACAGCATTTTTAGGCTTTTAGTTCTCACGCAACATATATGTCATTAAATGGCCGGTGCATCTTTGCACACGTTGGTGTGATGGCCTGTGGCAACCTGAATTAATTGTTTCTGTAGTTGGTGGTGGTTACTAGCAGTAATTATTATAATTTGCATTTATAAAAACACCTTTCATCTAAGGATCTCAAAATGCTTTTGCACACATTTAATTAAGCTTCACAACATCCTGTGAGGTAAGTGTCAAGAGCATTCTTATATCCACTTTTACACCGGATTCCCCAAGAAAATAAGGTCAGTCCCTACCATGGCGGCTGTTTGGGTCACATCATGCTTGCACTGTATGAAGCAGGAGCTAGGGGTGTCGATCTCAGTCACTGTGCATATCCCACATCACTGCATGGCCACTGTGTATGCAGGCAGAGCAACCAAAGCCCAGATCTCTGGTCTGAGAGGGCCAGTTCCTTCCCTCAGAGACTTCAGCTGCGGAAAAGTCTTGAGAGGAAAAACCAATCAGCACATATTGCACAAGACAACCCGTGCTGCAAAGATATCTTCTTTCCCTCATTTTCTACCATGAAGTTTAAGCCTCTCTTTGCAATCTGCGCTCAGCGAGACATTGCTACCTCAGCCGAAGGAAGAAACCAGCTGCAAGCAATGTGAAGTTGCCCTTTAGAAGACTCCCCCCTGTCTTAGCAGAAGCTGTATGCACTTCATTGCCAGTCTTGGATCAACTCTATGAGCTATGAGCCCTCCCAAGACCAACCATATCCAAGGTTACCACTTAACCGTGGCATTTAGAGGTAAGGACAACACAAGCTTTGGCACTTGAGAGGACAACAGCAGAAGACAGTTTTCAAAAGTCCATTTTGTCTTCATAAATTTCACAGCGTTGTTTGAACTGAACCCAGCTCCCTGTAAGCTCTGGATGAGCCCCAAGAAAGGTAAGTCTGTGTAGGTGCCTGCAGGTTGGGTAAGAAGTCCAGGGCCATTCTTCACCATCCCTGTCAATTTATAAAGGCTCGTTTACATACGACAATGACTAGATTAACTATTTTGAAAGAACTTTGCCTGTGGATGCATCTAATCCAAAATAAAAGCCTTGTTTCTAAATTAAGTGGACTTACAGGTAGGGAATGATTATTCTGAATAACATGAGAAAGAAAGTTATTTGTCTATAGATTGTTCTGCCAGCTTGTTCTGAAGTGGGCTGCCTGGCTGATGCCTCACACTGCCACATTGTAAGGCAGGGACGCAGTCGCATATTCATCAACAACCAAGTTTGTTGTCAGCACAACCTTTTCTCAAAGGGGGTGTGCCAATGCCAGGCAAGAGGCACGGTGTCCTTGTCCAAGGTCTTGCACACCTCTCTGTCCTCGCCTGGTGTTATTTCTGGTTTTACCTAACAGCATGAAATCATTCCTGAAAATATCCTTGTTTGTTTCTAACAGCAGAAAACTCAAGTGACAGAGGCTTTGGTGTGTCCCACTCCACTCATAGGAGATGCCATTAGCAGAGAGGCTTTGTCCTGGTGTCATTGGAGGAGCACCCCAGAGATGCCCAGGGAAAAGCTTAATCATTCCCAGAGGATCCTCCCAGGAACAGTGTTGCTTACTCCCAAATCCATTCAGTTCCCACAAATCAATTTACAGGATTCATTCTGTTCCCGTGTTTCTCTTATGGCATAAGAGCAGACATCGTTTCATTTGGCCTGACACCATCTGCTTCACTTTGGGAAGGAGAGGACAGTCAGCAGGCTGAGACTGTGTTTTTAGTGACAGTCCTTGTAGGTTTTCTTCTTTTCCTCTGATCCAAACTTGTTTGTCTTTATGGGAGGAAAGGAAAGGAAAGGAAAGGAAAGGAAAGGAAAGGAAAGGAAAGGAAAGGAAAGGAAAGGAAAGGAAAGGAAAGGAAAGGAAAGGAAAGGAAAGGAAAGGAAAGGGAAAAGGGAAAAGGGAAAAGGGAAAAGGGAAAAGGGAGACAAAGAGTAGGAAAAAAAAAGAGAAGAAAAGAGAAGGAAAAGGAAAGGGAAAAGAGAAAGGAGACGAGAGGAAAGGAAAAAGGAAAAAGGAAAAAAGGAAAAAAGAAAAGAAAATGCAGGAGTGACCTGGGTCTTGCCAGAATACAGCACCATGGGAATCACAGCATCAGGCCCACAGAGGGTCTTGTTGCAGCTACCAGAAAGCTGTGGCAATAACTTCAAATCAGTACTCTGGGGTTTGTTTCTTTTTGGGAGGAGTTAAAAATTCTGCTCAAGTTATCTCCTATAGCGAAAATGACTCCATGGGTACTATGTTATCCTCTTTGGACCTCAATTACTCCCAAAGATTCAAGATGAACTCTGCCTGCCCAGGCACCGGAGTCAGTGCCCCGAGGAATTTCTTCATATCTCAGGGATATGCAGGATGTGTACTCACATGCCCTTGCTGCCTCTCAGCACCAGCTGTACATGCAGTTTTGCTTTAGGAACCTGTACCTCCAGTATTGCAATATCTCTTTCAGTCTCTGTCATCAAGAGTTTAAATACAGTTCAGATCAGTGTTAGTGGCCCAGCTCCAACAGAGGAGAATTGCTGCAATTCGTTATCTTGACAAATTAACTGGTCTGAGGCAATTCCTTTTTGAGAGGGATACAATTAGCTAACTCTTGAACTCTAGCCTTGCTCCAGTGCTATGGCAAAGTCATGCACCTGCTCCAAAAGTTTTGATAATACAACTAAGCACAACTAAGACATTTCCACCTGCAAATATATTCCTGCACCAGGAGCCATAGTGTGCCATAGTCATGCCTTGCTGTCCTTACGCTGCTCTTGTACCCGCTGTAGGGTGGGCTGATGGTGCAGCCTCTGCTGTAAAGGGCTCTGACCTCAGCTGACTGAAAAAAGCCTGTATGAAGACACGGGTGATCTTGCTGAATAGCACCTAGGGGATGATGCTGGTTGCGATCTCTCAGTCTGTATAGACCTGGTGAAAACAGGATTACCATCAGGTGCGGGAGCTAATGCTCCAGCTTCCCTTCCCTCCTGTCTAGGGAAGCAGTTTTTTTTCTGCCAAGCAAAGGGAAAACATCCACAGCTACATCATACTTCCAGCCTCGTGGGTAGATGCAGTTCCCTTCCCATTCTCCTTGGAAAGCAGCTCCTGCCCTCCACAGCAGCTCACCCTTGGGCATCATCTTCCTTTGCACAAGCACTCCCAGCTACCATGAGATATCCCTCAACCATTCATCCAAGCCATTTTGGAAGCTCTGTGTGGGATGATAAAGCTGTCCTGTAGAAGGCTTGTGTCTGCCTGGAGCCTCTTTGTATGGACATGGTGGCTCAGAGGTTCCTATAGCTCTGCTTTGAATTCCAAGCCTTCAGCATTCAAAACATTTAACCCTCAATTTCTTTTCCCCTTTATCAGTTTGGCCAACTTCCAGCTGGCAGCGTTTGTTTGCAGGCTTCCATCCTGCGTCTTGTGCTTGCAGATGTCTCTCTGTTTCAATTAACCCCCCGAAATGGTTTTCCTCTTCCCCGGCGGTCGCATCCCCTCTCTGCTCTCTGCCTGCAGGGCAAGAGCTGGCAGTTAGCAGCTGGGTCCCTGAGCTGGAGGTGCCAGGCTGAGGGTGTGCCCCGTATGCAGTGTCAGGGCAAGCAGGAGAGGAACACACTGCTCAGCAGCACTTGCTCAGCATGCTCTGGGCTGGACCTTGCAGTGCTGGAGGCCTTTGGGCCTCTGTGGCATCTCTGGAGCATCACGGAAGAAAGATCAGGTCTTCCCGGAGTGCTTTTGCTGAGATGCTCCAGAGCATGCACCCAAGCAGTGGGGATGTCTGTGCTCACTAGCACAGCCTTCCTCTGGAACTAGATAGTCACATAAAATAGGATAAAAAAGGTCTGAAGTACCACTTACCAAACAAAGAAAATGCCTAGTCACCTGGAGCATCCTTCCTCCTGCGCCTGCTCTAATTGCTCAACACATGCAGCCCTGGGCGTCAAGGCTGAGCCTTGGCACTCTGGTTCCTTCTCGGCACTGCAGCTCCTTCTCATACACTGGCAGCTGAGAAGGGAGCTGCTCCCTGCTGCCAGATTATAGGCAAGCTTCACACAGTTTGGGCAACCTGATAACATCTGGAGACATGAGCTCTCCATTGCTGGGACACCAATCAAGCCTTTGGGTGGAGAGGACCTGGAGTCAAAGCAAATCCTTGGCTGTTCAGGTTTTCCACTGGCGACCCATCACAGCTTGGTGCTGCCACATCTGGATCATTCCCGTAAGACACACCTTTTTCTTTAAATTAAGTAGTATTGGCATTGCTAGCATAATTTCTGAGGAACCTGATTACCTAGGCTCCAGGGAGATATAAAACAATCTGTTCAGCCTATATAGTGGTTAGCTTAATCTTGTGTATAATTCTAGCAGAGGAAATGAGTAGTCGAGATTGAAATCTCTGCTGGAGGTAGTGAGGACTTGGCATTTCCACGCAAAGAAAGCTTAAAGCCGGGTTTCACTTCAAGCTACAGAAGGCTGCTAAGTGCCATAGTCTGTCTGCCCTACTCAAAAAAAGAGTTGTTTGTAAATGTTAACTGCTTCTTTACTAGTATCGCATCGCTTTTATTTCAATTATTCCTTTTCCTGGCACACCCGCCGAAGCCGTTTTGCTGCTGCTAATGTGCCTAATATCCAATCAGTGAAATAATGACACGTTGTGCTTGTGCTAAGAGTTGCTGCTACTTAATAGTGATTGAAGTGCCTTATCTTCTCAAGTATCAAATTGTTAAATTACAGCACAAATGGGAGATATTCCGATTGAATGTGCCTTTTCCAGCTCTCGGCAGCAACAGCTGTTCTCAATAAGTTCTGAAAATACTGTAAAAACAGTATTTCAACAAGTAATTTTTGTCAAATGAAGGCATGGCAGCTCTGGGAATTAACAAAATAATGTAATCTGAAATAAGAAGCCATAGAAAACCAGAGCAGAAGAAGCGGAGTTTATATTCCCAACACCCCTCAACAAAGCTGGCTGCTCCGAAGTGGTTTCCCTGCAGGAAACTAAATGACTTTAATGGACTCTGTTTAATTTAGAAAGACAATGTTGGGAAAACAGTTGTTCCCAGAAGAAAGAGAGCTGCCCACGCTCCCGTCGGTAGTGACGTTCCCTCTGATTTGGTATGTGGGGAGGTAACACATTGGCTGTAGAAATGCCTCCATGTAGGTTGGGTGATACCTCCTGCTGCACTTATTTCCCTGAAAAAGTCTAACTCAGCATGAGAGAACGATTTCAGCATGTCAGAATTATAATAACAAAACAGAGAATGGCTCACGTAATACCTGGAGATGGGTATATATTGACGTGGAAGTAGCTGCTCAAGTAAAAAGGGAATTTTGTTGAACTGCCTCAATAAAAAGGTGTGATTGTTGAGGTTGTTCCTCTGGTGTTTACAGCGCTCCCTCTACCTAACCATCTGTATTCCTTTGGACCTTTGATTTGTTTCTTTCCAAAACAATGCTATGATTTACTCCATTCTTTACCAAGAGGAGCGGCGTGCCTGAAGTCTGCGTGGTTCACTGGGAGTTCATTGGGATATATTTGCAATTCCTGAAGCAAAAACCTGATATTTTATCTTTAGCAGGAGTTACATTTTTTGAACTTATTGAATTTTTCAAAGATCAGCATGAAGAGTTCGGATTAAATGCTTGCTTCAGCGTTTTAAAGGCTTCTTGTGTCCCCGTTGCCTAAGGAGGTCGTGCATTAGGATTGCTCTGTAAACATCAGATTGTACAGAATTGGCTCTGCATACCATGCCGAGCACACAACGGAGAAGTCAAATGGCTTATCATTCACTTATCAGCTAGTTTATTTCTCATGCCAAAAAGGCTGGATTTTTACAAGAGCAGCTGCTACTTTGTAAATAATGTAATGGCTTCTGTTGAGTAGAGCTGTCGGGTTTGCAAACAATATTCAGAGAAGGTTTTCGTTTTGCTGTGTGATTGCATGCTTTCAAATGTTTTTTTTTTATCCCTGAAAGCCCAGTGGAGGAGGCTGGAGAATGGAAACAGCTTCTGATTTGCAGGCACTGATCCAATGGAGGATAGACACAGTTAAATAGCGATGCAGGGAAGGCTGAGGTCTCAGAACCTGCATGTTGTGTTCGGAGTGCATCCTGCTCCATGAAGCATAGGAGAACTTTCAGGGGTCTTCTGAAGAAATATCCTGGGCTCTTTCTGCCCGGTGCTATAGGTGGATTAAGAGCAGCCATCAGCAAATTGAGGAAATATAGAATGCACATTGTACAGTTGTGCGGGTACAACATTATCCTAACACTGTTTGTGACAACTGGGATTTAGTAGATAAATATTTCTAGCATGATTTAACTCGTATTATTGTATCTGATAAATGACTTTACTGATGAAACAATGCTACCCGAGATACCAACTCTCAAGATCTCAAAATTCAAATTTGGATTCAAATCCCCTTCTCCCAGGGAAAACGGGCCAGTGTCCCACAACAAAAACATGTATGTCTTTACTGTAGGGCACTCACACCAGGTTTTGTGGCTCTGAACCACGTGTGGCATCTGATCATATCTAATGTCATGCTGCAACACCACAGCTGTAAACCCAGACAGGACAGGCTCAGTGTTAGCAGCCTGAGTTCAGTCTCAGCTATTGAACTGAGATATGAAAAAGCAAAGAAATCCATTTGTATTCCCCATAGGTGAGAACTGCTCTCATCCCCAGTCAGGGTTCTGAGCAGGGAAGAGAACATGTGAGGCAACGCGACGACAGGAAGAGATCAAAGCTGACCAAATCTTATTTTGGTTCTCAGTACACTCTCCTCTCCTGGGTTTTCTCAGGCTTTCACGTTCCAAAATGCCACTGCTCCTTGGAGTAATGGGAAGCTGTGGAAATCAGACACTGGTGAAAAGAAATAAAAAAATAGATGAATGACACCAGTTTGACTCACCTTGTGTGGTTTAGCCTTAGCATTTAGAAAGCCAGAGGGTTTGATGTTTCCAAGCACCTAATGAACAGGCAGAATGTGGCAGTGAGAACCATATTCCCAAGCAAAGGGTGTCAGCACCCATCCTGTGAGAGCACTGCTGGATTTTGTCTGAGCATACAGCAGCAGGAATGCTTTTTAAACCCCTCCCCAGATCTCTTCACACACACCAAAAGCAGCTTCTCCTGTGCCTTTTAGGTTGCTGGCATTGTTTCCCTTCTTCTCATGGCTGCTCACTGCACAGGCTTCTAGAAGAGACATTCAGAGGAACCCATTTCACTTGCCCTAGAGCTTCCTAGACATAGAGCATTGCTTGTGTTTCTTCCCTCCTTTTTTTTTTTTTTCCTTTTTTTCTCTCTGTATTTTTTATTCAAGATAAAGGAAAAAACGCACCAAAGCTGGTTTATTATTCAAGGCAAGTCTATTATTTATTTATCTCAGTGTTGTGTGCGTGCTTGGAGGTGTGGCCCCTGACTGAGTTGGATGCTGGCAGCGATTCTCTACGTTATTCCCTCCTTGGGAAAGGGCAGCTCCAAGAAGATGCGGTACTTGAGGAAGCCTAGTCGGCTGCCTTACGCCACCCTTCCGCACACTGCAGATACTAATGGTATCTGGGTAGCATAGAGTGTAGGAATAGTCTGCAGCAATCTGACAGCGTTAGTTTTTTAGGACTGAGAGATGCAGAAACGCTTACAAGTAGCTTTGCCCTCCTAATCTGGTGAGCATCCTGAGTCCCTGGTCAAAATGTAAAGTAGCAGTATAGCAGTGCTCACAGGAGCATTATGTTCTCTGCACTGCCCATGGTGTTGCCATGGGTATCACACAGATTAGCTTATACAGGATCCAGGAAGGCAGAGAACAAGGGCAGAAAAACAGGATTAAAAAAAGAAAGAAAAAATGCAAAAGGGTCTTATGATTTCAAGAAAAAAATCTTTTAAAGTCTGTATCTGTAACAGCATTTTTCCTTAATCCAAATTCTGCCAACCTGCGGTTTGATTACATTATTTATTTATTTATTTATTTATTTTAAGTGTCACACCTTGAATATACAGTTCCTCCTCTGTATTTCCAAGTTATTTGGGTATTTTGAAGCAATTCTCCTCCCCAAAGGGCTCAGACTGGAATGTGGGAATGGAAGGCCCATCTTTCATGTGTCTGAAGGCTTCGGGACTTGATCATTGACTAAAATATTTTTGGAACAAAGATAAGAATAATTCAGGAAATGTGATGATGTGGACATGGTTAGTGGGCACGGTGGGGATGAGCTGACAGTTGGACTGGATGATCTTAGTGGTCTTTCCAACCTTAATGATTCAATGATCCTAAGTTACACAAGCATGGGGGTTCTGTCCAGTGGATTGGACTTGGATCCATGTGGCAGCTGCTGCTGGTGGTCAGCTACTTGGTCTCTTTTTCAACGAAAGAAGTCAAGAGTGAAAGGTGCATAAGCATATGGTTTTCTGTGGCACCTCAGGCAAACAGCTGGCAGTTTGGCGCTTTTCCGTTGAGCCAGCCTGATCGCATAACTTGCTTGGTCTTACAGAGCTCCTGGGGCATACAGATGAAGAGGACACATCGCACAAGGCCTTTGTTGATCAGGTCCCAGAGCACCAAACTGAGCGCGACTTGCCCACAGCCAGCCCGGCCATGCTGGCCTCTTCCCACAGGTGAGCTGAGCTGCTGTGCTTGTTCCTGATGGCTCCAGTTGCCTTGCACCATCACAACCACTTTTGAATTAAAACACTTGGGTAGATGCAGGCCTGCTTCAACAAATGTGCAGAAGAGAGAAATGCAGCAATGGAAATGCTGTGCTTGGTAGATGTGGGTGTAAGCTGCTCTTCTAAACATCCAGTGTGATCTTCTTTGGAGCCTATTAGCTTGTCACTAACCCTGGGATCAAAATCCCCAGGATGATGTTATGAGAGCACACTTCTTCCGAAGTTGAATAAAACCTGGAACTTGCTCACTGTGAGAGAAACAGAGAGGCTGGCCCCTGGTTATTTCAGAAGCATGGCTATGGTTTTGTTGCTCGCTAGCATATCTAAAGGGAGGTGGGATGCAAATGGATGAGGGCAGTCTCTTCTTGGTGGTGTGTGGTGATAGGACAAGGAGCAATGGTCTAAAACTTGAACATAGGAAGTTCCATACTGACATGTGGAATAACTTCTTTACAGTAAGGGTGACTGAGTGCTGGGACAGGCTGCCCAGAGAGGTTGTGAAGTCTCCTTCTATGGAGATATTCAGGACCCATCTGGATGCCTACCTGTGCAACCTATTGGAAATGAGAATGAAACAGTTCTTCATAGAGATTAGAAAGTAGTTTGTTTCTCCTGTTTTCCCTGATAGGAAAGAAACAGTTATTTACAGTGAGTATATTTTCTGTCCCTACTCTATGTAAAAACATCGTTAGTAAATTTAGCGTGAGTACGGCATTGAATTTCCACATTGGCGAGTCATCCTATTTGTATACAGTCATGCTGAGCACACTTTGTGTGGGCCAGAATCACATTTCTGGCTCATCTCTCTGGCCAGGATACTCCAGCATTACTGGAGACTTCGCTGCCTAATCTGAGGCATCAGGAAACATCATGCTCTGTGATGGGTAAATGGTTAAGCAGCATTTTAGGAAGTGTCTTTAAATTGGTTCAACACAGGAACCCAAAATTGGAACTATGTGCTTTCTGTTGCCTCTGGGAGTTCACCTGAAACATGGCAACAGTTAACACCTTAAAATTCTGCGAAGTGTATGGAATGGCAGCTGCAGAGTGCCTTGCAGCTGAGCATCTTAGGTAGTGCACAGCAACATTGTTATTCTAACCAGTTTCCCACATCATAAATGCATATCTGACATTTTCACTGTCCACTTCTCCACAGCCTCCAACCACTACCTGCAGATTCAAAATCAATAACCAGGACACATCCTCCCCCCTCCAAAGGCCCTCCGTTGTTCATTAGCTTGGCCATTTTTTTGCTTTGTTATTGACTTACACTATTCCTCACGCTGTTTAATGCTAGTTTTCGGTGTTTATGTATTCTGCTCACCAGTGAGATAAATGTACAGCCTGAATCACTTCCTATTTGCTTTTGAAGTCTTTTGAGACAAAAAAAAAGAGAAGAAAATTCCATTTTTGTAATAGATTTACTACAGTTCCTTTCTGTTCCCTACTCCATGCACCATACAGCCTCCTGTCCTGGCCAAGCCCTGCTTTGTGTGTGTTAATGTAGGCATTACATTACTTGTTGACTTGCCTCCTCAGTATCACTGAAATCCATGAGACATTGTCGTGAAGGACTTGATTTGCAGTCTGGGAAGCAATATTAGCCTATAGCTTTTGTTTGCTTTGTTCCCCTGCACATTGGCATACCATGACATCGTACAGCAGATGTCCCTTCTGTTTGCATGATGAGCTCAGCTCTGTGCTCAGGAGGATTGCCCCAAGCTTAGCACAAGGGGATGTATTGCTGCTCTCATTGTGAGCTGCCCAGTGTTCACCTGTGCCACAGGTCCCTGCTGCGTCATGCACCACAGCCTTGAAGCTGGATCTGACTTAACAGCTGAACCTGCTGTGAGAAGCGAATGGGACCAGATGGCCTTCAGAGGCCCTTTCCAACCTAGCATCCAACTTCCTAATATTCTTTGCAAGTTGAGCATCAATATTCGGTGTCCTTAAAACCCCACAGCCTTATCTGTGCAAGTAAATCAGAAGTCTCACAAAGTCAGTACATGCTCACATACACTTGGCATGCGTGAGTTCAGATGTACACAACGAAGTTAACAGGCTCTGCTGCCTTTGGGTAGCAGAGCCCCCTACACCTCTGCGGGACACCACGGTGGGACTTTTTCAGTATTTAGCAAGAGCAGCACTCAATGGTTGCTCTTCGTTCTTTCCCAGAGTCTTTTATTCATCTGCTTTGACTCTGTATCTTTGTACCAGCTAGTTGCATCCCAAAATCATCGACTTGTGTCACTGCCAAACATCACCACCCCATCAGACCCAGATATGGTCCCAAATCTCCATCTCACCCAAGGTTCTGGAAGATCATATTCAGCACATACCTCAACTACTTCTCCTCCTGTATTTGAACACAGACCGTCCTTCTGTTTTGGAACAGCTGAGATGTATTTTGTGAATTACACCTAGGCAAAGGCTCCAGGCAAGCTCTGAAGACACTGTGCTTAGCTTAATAAACCTGTTACTGACATCCCTCAGGGAGCATATGTGTAACAGAAGTGCAGTTTTCAGGCTGCATAATTAACAAATCAATTAACTCTTGACAGCACCATCTCCCTTCTGGCTCTGCCTAACAAGGAAGGGCAGAGCCTGCGACCAGGACCAAAATGATCGATCTTAAAATAGTCTTGAAGATATATTTCCCTGCGAACTTATTGTGGGCAAAGTCTAGCAGAAAACTTCATTTGGGACTAAAGTGAGTTTTACAGATGGCAGAGAAAACTGGAGTAACTCTGCAGTGTTTTATGGAAGTAGCATGTGATGTCAGTGCAGACATGTCATCAACCTTCCAAACAGTTGTGGGCTGTGAAAAGTGCTGGACAGTGCTCCAGGTAGGGGAATTTATTTGCTGTGTGGTTTCTTCCACTGTCTCATCTCTGACTTAGGTGTTGACCGTTGCCATTCTGCCCTTCCAAATGGCAGATGTGTTACAGCCCAGCAATTCTTGTTCTCTCTCAACATTCATTTTTTTTTCTATTTGTTTTTCTGTTTGTGGAAATGTTCTGACCAGCATAACCCTTTTGCTGCCTGTAAATAAGGACAGTGTTTTTATAAGATCTTTTTACAAGATCTCAGTGTTTTTTGTCATAAAACTTTCCTGTCACTTACCATGTACTGAATAACAGACATATTTCTACTCATCTACAAAGTTGCTATGCAAAGCTCAGAGGCATGCTTGTATATTTTGAACTGTACACCAGTCACACCTCTTGAAGCATTAAGAGCAGACTGCCTGACAGTCTTTCCTATCTCTGTACGCAATGAAATCAGCATAGAGAGAAAGAACCAGAGAACTCATCCTTCAACCCTGCTCAGCCCCAATGAAGGCAACGGGAGCTTCACGTGCATCAGGAAGGTGACAGCAGCGAACAGATGCAGCATGTCAGGCAAATTAATTAGTTAGCACGTGCACAGCACCTTGACAATACAAAATTAACTCTTATTAGCCAATACGTGCTCAAGATGCGTTGAGGCGCACTGCACAGCCTCTTGATTCCAGACAAAGGTCCTCTTGATCAAATTAGAGTGCTATATGGCCACATTAGCTCGCTTGAAGCATGAAAAGTTTTGAAAAAGAAATTTGGCTTTGTCACATGAGCACCACGTAGACTTAATGGAAATTTTTCCAGCATTCACAAAACAAAGAAAAATCAATACAAAGTCTGCCAACTGTTCCACTGAAAACATTCTGTAACCTACAGCGCCGAGAATCCCCAGCCAAGATAAACCACCATCGCTGACAGAAAATACTGACAATTATTTTGCATTGATTCAATTTGGCCCAGCCTGGGCTGACCTTGTTTATTCATCTCGGTCTCCTAATTCATATTAACTTGGCATCTGGATGGGACATGTGGCTCACGGGCTGAAGACCCACTTCACTATCTTAGGCTCAGATAAACGCGGCGCACTGAGTACTTCCAGTGCCTTGAGCTCTTAGGTAGATTTATATGCATTAGACAGAACTGGTTAAGTTCCTTTTATCCCCGCTGGGCTTTTCATGTCTGTTGACAGTAAAACTGGAAGCCGGGTAAAAGTAACATCTTCTTCTAAGCCTTCGGATATACATGAAATCCTCCCAGTATTGGTCAATTTTAAAGACATGTCCAAAGAGGATGGACAGTTTTAAGCTCTTTTAAAACATAAAAATAGAAGGGTTATGGCAATTTGGCAGCCAAAAAAGCAATTTACGGGTCTCGGCAGAATCCAAGGCTGTATGTAAGAAAGCTGATCAAGATACTACACAGCAGATAATGGGGTCGAAGAGCAGAAGAATCTCTTCATTTCTGCAACTGGCATAATCTGGTCTCCAATGAAGTTTCTTAGTTTCTTTTGCTGAACCAATAAAGCTTAGTACGACCTGGAATTGCATTACTGCAGCTTAAGCATGGCTCTGGAAAGCAGATGAGGAGCATTGCTTTTAGTTGCATGGCAGATGCCCAGCGTCTGGAGAGTGGAGATGGCTATGCATAGCCATCTCTCCACTGGTAGGAGGGAAAAAAAAGGCATTGGGAAAATCAAGCTTTTCCAGTTTGTGCCCATTGTCCCTTGTCCTGTCTCTGTTCGCCACTGAAAAGAGCCTGGCCCCATCCACTTGACTCCCGCCCATTAGATATTTATATGCTTTGATAAGACCTGCTCTGCAGCACCTCCCTTGCTCCTTCCCCTCCTATCGCATCTGCTTTGTTTTTAAGACCCACTCGCTGTGGACTGGCAAAGGACAGTGACGGGGAGCCTGGAGCAGGTGTCACCTCCCTGATAGAGAAACCCTCTTCTGGGCGCCAGGAAGGTAAGCAGTCAGGTTGCTTCTGAGTGTACACAGCTGCATGGAGATGGAAAAGTAATGGTGATTGGTATCTGGACAAAGAGTTTGGGTTTAGGAATTAAATAAGCCTTGAGCTTGTTTTGCACAGCAGGGAGAGGGACAGGGGCTTCTGCAGCAGCTGCCAGGTGCCAGCTAGGGCTCCTGGTGCCAGCTCTCAGGTCATAAAGTCAGTCCTCTGATCTTGTGAAGCTCCTGATCCTGTGGTGCTGTTCCTGATTCAAAGCAGTCAGAAGACAAGCAAGGTGTCTGTTAGTTCTGGTGTTGCTCTGTGGTTGGGTATGCAATGGCCAGGTCCCCCAGCAGCTTTAGGTTAGCAAGGCAGCAGTTCACACTGCTTCTGCAGCAGTTCTGCAGCAAATGCTCATGGCTGTCCTGCTTCTCCCAGACCAGATCCAAAGTAGCCCAGCAGTGCGATGGAGTAGTGCTCCAGCAGGAGAACACCACGAGAGTCATCCTGCAATGCCAGCCAGGCAGGGAGAAAGGATTTTTTGCCCTCTGTCTTGCCAGGTGTCCATCGCCTGTACAATGGGGCTGTAAGAAGGGAGCCAGTCCCCTACCTTCCTCCAGGCTCCCTTCCCTCAGCCAGAACTCCCTGCCTGGAGAGACCAGAGGCCACCCCAGCTGGCACCAAGCGAGGCACTTATTGCCTGCAGCGGGACTTCTCTCTGACGTGTGCGGCTGGTAATTCCGCTCAAGCCGTAACACGAAGCCTCACCCCCAGCACCTCCCGCAGCACAGCCCTCCCAAGGCACCCCACAGCTCCCCAGGTTGCCCGCAGCCCAAGCAGTGCACTGTGAGCATCCCACTGCCAGCGGCACCCACAGAGCAGGGACAGCGTGAGAACCTGGTCCCATCGCTGCCCCATGTCTCCAATCTGCCCTGTGTGCACAAATCACTGTTGCTTTAACCTGGCGTAGAGTTTGAAGGAATATATGTGTCCTACGTGTATGAACCTGCAGGAGCAATGTATTAAATATTTTATTTGAGCCATTGAATAACAGGATATAAAATAGCTGTGTCCTATCAAAAAAGCGAAAGAGTTACCTAACGCCGTGTCTGTGTTTATTTGGGTTTTTCAACAAGTTCAGTGGAATGTAAATAATATGGTGATCTTCTGTGTTGTTGGTTTGTTGTTTTCTTTTAAAGGAAATTTGAGAGCAGTTCCTACAGAACAGGTAAAGCACATCTGATTTATTTATTTATTTTTTTTTAATTTCTGCTTGTTATTATTTACTCTTATTTTTTGCAACTTCCTGAAACTCCCCAAGCCTGCCCCTGCAAGCTGCCTGCCTGCAGGGCTCTTGCTGGGATCGGTAGGAGGGCTCTGTGTACTGCGTGGCCAGGACAGGGCTGCGGCGGATTGAGTGCATGACGGTCAAAAATGGTTATCATCCACTGGCTGCTGGATAGAACACAAGAAAGACCTTACTGTCCTCGACCCGCGTTCATCTCAGTGAGTTAGCTGGCACTTTGATGCTTTTAGGCAGCAAGACCTGGGTTTTCATGATCACTTGAAGCTGATATAACTGCAAGGTGCTGCCAAAAAAGGTGGCCTAGCCCTTCCCCCCCAAGCAGCCTCAGTCCTCCTCCCCTATGGCAGTGTGGGTTCTTGTTCCACCACCAGGAGCCGCACAAGCAGGACTGCGCCCCATCCCCAAGCATAACAGCCACCCATTGTGCGTAAGGACCTGGCCTGGGCTGGTGCCCACTTGGGCGGCTCAGTGTTGGTGCCAATAGAGCACATACGTCAGGTGATGAGTCAGCAGCGTGCCGCACTGAAGCACTCCTCCAGTTTTAGTTTACAGGGGAAAAAAATACATAAAATACAATCTGCGTGGCAGCAGCTTGGGTAGAGGCAGAAGGCTCTCTCTATTTTAGCCTCTTCCCGATTACAGTTCTCGTTGAAACTTTTATTTTCAAGGCCAAAGTACTCAATGTTTGGCCACGGTACAAACAGATCATTAAAAAAAAAGAAAAGAAAAGCTTCAACCTCCCAGCGAAGCAGGATGGCACTTCTTTCTTTCTTTCTTTCTTTCGCTGCGAAGCTGTGCCAAGTGAAATCGTGCTCTAAGAGCTGTTCTACCAGTCCCTAAGCTCTGGAGAACACACGCCTGCCCCACCTCTGCAGCATTCGGGCCGGGTGGAGGATGGGGACGGCTGGCAGTGAGTGACCAGGTTCACTGTTCTGGGACCAAGGTGGTGGGCTGTCCCCTCTGGTGGCCTGAGGATGCAATATGAAGTGAGATGGGGTCCCAGGGATGGGCTGGGGACATTGATTGGATCTGTGTTCTTCCTGAGTGGGGCGAAGGATGCTCCTCACCCCATGTGAGCAATTAATCAACCCAAAAGTTTGTTGGATTGTCACCGTGGCTGTGTAGATGCATAGGTTGTGTTGAGGGTGGAACAGCAAGAAAAACACCTTGCATCTTGTAATGAGCTCAAAGACAGCAGCTGTGAGCAGTGCAGGGCTGTGGGTGGGCGTGATGTGCTGAGGGTGAAGGAGCCCTTTGTGTGCTCTGGTCTGGGGCAGAAGAGCCATCCACACGATATTAGCTCGGTGCTGCTAGGCTGTCCTGGGCTATGATGGTGCTTGGAAACCTGTGTCCTGGAGGCTGATGCAGACACCAGCCACCTCCAGCACCCTCCTGTCTGGTTACCCACCCTGAGTGCTGCTGCTCATTCTGCCCATCCAACATTCATCCCAAATCCATGCTCGGCAGCGGCTCTGGTTCCTGGCAGAGCGCTGGACCTGGGCCAGACCTGCGCCACCATTTTGTGTTGCCCCTCATGGAGCAGTACCAGAGCATCCATCCCCAAGTCTCCATGTCCCCGAGGTCCCAAGGCCTGCACCCTCCTGCTCCCCATCCCTCCACTACCACAGCCCATGCATTGCCTCAGAGGGAGCCCTCACCGTGCTGGGCTCGGTGCCACTGAGGGGAGCACGCCCAAGGCCCAGCCCTTGCACAGTCAGCTCTGCAGGACGAACTCCACGACTGTGAAGGGGAGGATCTGTTGTGTGCCGCTCTGCATTGGCGAAATGCTAAAGTGACCCAGCACAAAAATCCTGGAGTCTCCAGTGGGAAACCCATCCGATATGGGTCCAATCCTCCTTGCCCACCATGCTCTCAGCTATGAGGAAGCTTCCCATCCCTGAGATGGCCAACCTGCCTGATGCTTGAGCAGTCAGATGAGATTGGTTTCCTTGAGGAAAGCCATGGCCCTCCAACACGCAGCTCAGAGGCATGATCATGCTGGTGCAGGGGCACACGTATCCCCGAGGTGATGGGTGATGGCGGTCCCAGCTCACAGTTTGTGTTTGGCCCCGTCTCCTTGCTCTGAGCACAGAGCTGGGCCAGGTGATCCCAGAGGTCCCTCCCTGCATGCGTTACTCCACACGCTGAGCATCTTGAGCAAGCTATTTAGGTCAGAGTCTCTGTGGAGCAGCACCCAGCCTCAGAGGAGTCAGGCCAAGCCGCCCAGCACCCTGCTTACCAGCCTTAGCACTTCTGGAAAACATGGATCTCAACTGCTTTGTTGCTTCCATGTTGGAGGTGAATCTTGCTTATTTACAGGAACTTGAGGTGCTGAAGGCAACATGCCTGGTGGCTGCCAAGTAACTATTGTAATGTACCATCACTCAGCTGGATCCCTGTCAGCCAGAAAGGTTTTGCACAATGCTATCCGAGGAGACCGGGAGGCATTTCCAGTCAAAAGGAGCAGTGCCTACAGGGCCAAATGGGAACGATGTCTGTGGTCTGGGGTCAGGCAGCCTCAGCCTGCAAAGCCAGGTGTTTAAAATCAGGAGCCCCTGGCTCCATGGTGGTACCCCCTCCAACTCTCCTTCCCCACTTCCACTGGCCCTCTGGGCACTCCTGGCAGAACAAGTAGAGGCCCTGGGGAGCAGGCTGCCCACCTGGGGATGAGGTTTCTCCTGTTTTCTGCTCCAGAAGAATAAAGGGGATGGGCCTGAGGAGGCTGAGCATTGGGACCATCCCATCACCATGCAAAGCCCCACGGGCTGAGCTCTCTAGGGCACAGGGGGATGCTCTCCTGTTCATGCTTCTCTTCCCTGGTGAGGAGCTGCTCATGGTGACAGGCAGGGCTGCGATATCAGCTCCCTGTTCATAGGCTCATAGAATCACTAAGGTTGGAAAAGACCTCTAAGATCATCAAGTCCAACCCCAACCCATCCCCACCATGCCCACTGACCATGTCCCTCAGCACTGCATCTCCACGTTCCTCAAACACCTCCAAGGACATCAGCCCCATCACTGCCTGGGCAGCCCTCTTCCTATGCTGCAAAACCCCACTCTCATCAGATGATGGCTCCTTTTATTGCCGGGTGCTGCTTTGGGAAAGGTGCAGATGTCAGGAGGGAGCTCCAGCCGTGATCGCTCCTCGTCCTTTGGTTTGCATCGAACACCCCTCTGGGCTCGATGCCGCATCACAGCCTTCCCACGCCGCACCACCAGCTCTGCCTTGCTGAGGCCAGATAGGTTTGCAAATAAGTTTTTTAAAAGAGCGTATGCAAAAGCCACACACGTGGGTAGGTCTGCAGCACTCAGCTGGCGGGGGATGAACGCTTCTCCCCAGACAGAGCACAAGTCACAAAACCTGAGGCACGCTGACCCCTGAGCCTGGAGGAGCGAGGACCTACCCGGCAGCCTCAGACCCCAAACACGCAAGTGTGGCTTTGCTCTGCACTGAGAGGCTGCTTCCACCCTGTGGGCAGAGCCACATGCTTTGGGACGGGGCAGGCAGACGTTTCCCTGGGTGCTCAGCTCCACACCTGGTTCTGCTTGCATCATGGGGAGCCAGCAGCTCTGTGTAACTCAAAAGAAAGCAATGACTCACTGGGCTGCAGCTCTTTCCAAGTATTTCATGCATTTCGCAGGCACGCTAGCCCGTGTTATGAAATGCCCTCTTTGCGGTGCGCATTGTCATGTCCTGTACAAAAACAGAGGGCTCAGTTTTCCATTGTGCACCAGCACAGCGCAGAAAGAGGAGGTAACGTGAACGCAGTTCTGCCTCCATCGCTATTTGCATCATATTAGGAATGCAAAATGCCATCCCCACACCACTCTGACAACCTGGCTGTCTCCCTGCTGACGTTAGCCCAGCCACGAGGTGCTGGTGGTATGTTTTAATGTTAACAGAAATATAAAGTTTCACTTTTGCCATTAACCTTCCTGGTGCCAGGGCGGGGGGAGGGCTGGGGGGGGTGGGAGTGTGGAGAAGCTGGGGAGCGGTGCCCCGCACCATGCTGCCAGGTCGGGCTATCCCCTGACCCTGGGCGGGTGGCAGTAGGAGCACCAAGGCGAGGTCCCCATCCACACCGTCCTGATTTTCTCCCCACAGGGGCTGAGGGGCAGAGGCTCTCTCCAAGTCGTGCACCTGGGGCTGGTGTGACCCTCTCCGTGGCGTCCATGGAGATCCCACCAGGTGCAGCTCCAGACAGAGAAGACCTGTGATGGCAAGCATGACCGTGCCCCACATGTGCCTACAGAGGACATCTTGGTGACGTTGTCCCCGTGCCACTCACTGACATTAACAAATGGAGTAATTGCAGCTCCCTGCTGACTGCGTGGGCTGGTTGCACCAGGCACAGCTGTAAACTCTCCGGAGAAGCGCTCCTGTATTATACATTTTAGCAATCTATGCTCGGAAGCAGATTTGAATTTCCACTTCAGGCTCTGAGAACCGTTCCATTGAGATAGGGGCAGATAACATCTCCACTCAGGATACCTCTGTGCCTTTCGCAGTCGGCGGCGTTTTGCTAAGAATGCTCTCCATTTTCATATCTCGCTATATCATCTCAGCTGAATAACCATTATTTTGCCTTTAAAATAAGACGCAGAGCCTCTTAAGCACCGTTCCATCGGAGCCCCGATCCCAATCAGCCCCCTCGCACCGCGCCGGGGGCAGCGAGCCCTGCGGCATCGCCGGGTTTGGGGCCATAAGGGCGGGTTTCAGAGCTCCCTCCCCCCTCCATCCCATCACCAGCGTCTTAAAACTGTTTTTTTCTGTCCTGAAAAGGAAGGTGAGCTGTAAACATTTTCTCTTTTTTAAAATCTGAAGCGATTTGTGAGCAAAATACCTGTATGGACCACAATAAAAGATGTGTGCTTGCTGTCGGCCAGCAGTTCTCCCCCAGAGCCCCAAGCCCGGCTGTGGGGCGGCGCGCAGGGACGGCGGGGACAGCGTGGAACGCAGAGCTGTGTGCTGAACGGCAGCCACGATTCTGTCAGCGCGAGTGATGGTCTGTGTGAGGGATTAATCCGACACCAGACAGGGATTCCTAATCCTTCGCTATATCATAATCTATTTACTTTGCATGCTAAGAGGATTTCGGCTTAAAAATATACAGGAAATGATACTAGAAATGTACATAAGATGCAGAGCTCCGTTTCCTAAAATCTCACTATTTTTTTCCCCCCATAAAATCCTCTGATGGTTTTCTTGCAAAAGTCCCATCCTGGAGGAGCGGGGACTGCTGTCCCCAGCACGCAGCCCTGCGCACTCCGAAAGCTTTTGGTGCCCGACCGAGGGAACGGCGCTGTACCAGGAGCGGCTCTGGCACTTCCTAGCCGAACCCCGGACCCATGTGGGATTTTACATGCGGTAACTGCTGCTCTAGTGCCCGAATTAGCGGCGATGGGATAACGTGGAGGGCAGCAGCGAGGCTCCTCACTCGCCCGCTGCAATACGATGACCGGCGCTGCCGAGAGCGGCTCGCCGCTGCCTGCACGGCGCTGCGCCCGATGGGCGCTGGGACAACTTTTCCCTGCGTAAAGAAGGGCTGCGGGGGCACCTGCGCTGGGACGAGCGCAGCCGGTGCTGGCATAGAAACCCGACGCCGCTCCGCAAATGCTGTTCTATCTACGGCAGGTGGCACGGGATGCTCGCTGCCCGCATCACCCGGCGGTGGCAATTCCACCTGCACGCCCTGGGCGACCGAACAGTACTCCAGCTCTCCCCAGAGCACCTGTAGCACCCCAGTGCCTCTGCCCCCCGCATACTGGGGGCACGCCAGGCCCCCTAGCTGCACTGAGAGCCGAGACAAGACCAAGGCTGGAAAATAAATGGGGATTTGGGGGTGGAAATTGCCATGAGAAATAATCCCCCTCCCCTTCCCACCGAGCCGCAGCCGGCAGCGGGTGCAGGGAAACGCCGGCAGCGCGGCTGAGGTCGTGGTGCCGAGCATCCCTCTGTGCGCCCACCGTGTGCTGTCCGTCCGTCCGTCCGGGGGGAACCGTGCATCCCCCCCCAGCGCAGAACTGCCCGTGGGCCCCCGGCACATAGCGCTGCACCAGAGGGGTTTCAGCCCTTTTGGGAAGCGCTTGCCCACCCCGCACGGGGAAGCGTGGTGCAGCGCGGCCAGGGAACCAATTAGCAGCGTTAATTAAAAGCAGCCTGGAGCCTGCACCCGCAGAGAGGTGCCCCCGCACCGCCCGTCCTGCTGGGAGCCCCCGGAGAGAGAGCACGGAGAGTGAGCACGGGGTTTGATTTGACGTCTGCTGGTGGGCGCTGCGTGGCTGAGGGAGCTACGGGGCCACGGGGGCAGGCAGGAAACCACCTCCCCCTCCCCACATTCACCCCAAAGAAGCACAGCTCCCTCCCACCCTCCCCTCC